>CALYLW010000139.1:1204913-1497847 GCA_944989445.1 Ampullaceana balthica | reverse complement strand
TTGTGTTCTTACCTATTGAACATAGAGTATGTTGTGCAACTCTGACTCAATTTCCACCACTGGTCCATTCGGGTCAAACCTACAATATTGCATCGACTATTTCAACTTACGGTCACTTGACCCTTGACCTATCACTGTTTGTGAATTTGTCATAAGCAGATTGACACTCTTGTTTGGCCAGGGGACGCAGGCTTCAGTGGACACGGGATTAGGTGAAGTGAGCTGATCTAGCTCCAGTCGGTTAACGCTCTTCTCTGGATAAATGACATGGCATAATGCTGTGCATATTTCAGCAGATTGGGAGTGTAATGTCGTCTTTTGACTATTGCATTTGCAAGTTTTTGTAAAGCGTGGTGAGCCTGGACCCAGACCACGCTTTATAATTGTCATCAGAATAACAATATAAAATTTCAAACTTTACAAAAAAAATTCATTTGAATTTCTGTGAAACTTATCTCACGTTCTTTAAAATATGCAGCTTTCCATGACCTTAAATCGTGCAGTCTTTAGGGCCTTTCAACGTGCAGTCTTCTATGACCTTACAATGTGCAGTCTTCCATGATCTTATAATGTGCAGTCTTTTATGACCTTACAATGTACAGTCTTTTATGACCTTACAACGTACAGTCTTCTTAATGACCAAGTCTTCTATAACATTATACCGTGCAGTATTTAGGGCCTTACAACGTGCAGTCTTCTATGACCTTATAACGTGCAGTCTTCTATGACCTTATAACGTGCAGTCTTCTATGACCTTATAACGTGCAGTCTTCTATGACCTTATAACGTGCAGTCTTCTATGACATTATAACGTGCAGTCTTCTATGACCTTATAACGTGCAGTCTTCTATGACCTTATAACGTGCAGTCTTCTATGACATTATAACGTGCAGTCTTCTATGACCTTATAACGTGCAGTCTTCTATGACCTTATAACGTGCAGTCTTCTATGACCTTATAACGTGCTGTCTTCTATGACCTTATAACGTGCAGTCTTCTATGACCTTAAAACGTGCAGTCTTCTATGACCTTATAACGTGCAGTCTTCTATGACCTTACAACTTGCAGTCTTCCATGATCCAACAATATGTAATTTTCCATGACCTTATAACCAATGTTTCCTTTAAGCTGCGTGGCTCTCCGGGCTGCGCATATATCGTATGAACGCCGCGCAGCAGTTTAGAATTACCGCGAAACAAATTTTGTTTATTAAACAAAAAATGTACAAAAAATTGATGCTGTGCAACTTTGCACACAAGTTGTTTTTTTTTACTTTGCACACGGACCAATGAACCTTAGATTGAACATTGCTTATAATGTGTAGGTCCATATTTGCTTTCCTCCTTAGCCTTACTAAATGCAATCCTCGCAAATTATACACGAGTATTTACGTTTGTTGAGATTCGTTGTTCCTGTGCAGATAAATAACTTTTAACCCCTTTAATTTGCTAAATTAAGCCTCCAAGACTATACCACTGCTTTCAAAGTCTCTCTACGCTTCCTCCTTCGTTTGCGTCACTTCCTCTCTCAAAACGTCATTTTTTAAATGTTTCCTCGTGTCGATTACAGTGGATCCAACGTTATTTTTTAAAAATTTTATCATGTTAAAAACTTGCGGCTCTACATGATCTTCTTATATGTAGATTAAAGAGTTCTGTTATGAACTTAAAGTTTTAAATCTAAAACTTTGGATCTAAAGTTATCTCAGAGTATTTCGTTACAATTACACATCGGCGGTTCCAAAGTTGTTGTTGAGCCTTCTCGTCCATGAGGGGCATCCACCGATCATCGTCGGCGTCTGCGATTCCTCCAAGGGCATAGGCCACCTACGAGAGACCTCCAGGCATCTCTATCCTGGACCAGCTTCTCTAGAATCTTCCATTCTCTTGATGTCTGCCTCCAATTCTCGGCGCCAAGTGTTTCTTGGACGGCCTCTTTTCCGCTTACCCTGTGGGTTCCATTTCAGGGCTTGCTTTGTTGTGTTAGAAGCAGGTTTTCTTAGTGTATGACCAATCCACCTCCACCGCTTCTGGAGAATCTCTTCCTCAATGGGCTTCTGTTTTGTCCGCTGCCACAGTCACCGGTTGCTGATTTTGTCTGGCCAGTAAATTCTGAGAATCCCTCTTAGACAATTGTTGACGAAGGACTGGATTCTGATCAGATTTACGGCCGTTGCGGTTCCAAAAGATAATGAATACGTCTGTTTGAATGCTAAGATTTGAGAACATTTCAATTTTGTTATGTATCTCGAAATCAGGTCGGGTAAAATTTGAAATTTCTTATGAATATGCGACTCTACAATTTTTTCGGTTTACCTCTGGCCAACAAACCCACCCACAAATGATGTTCTCCAGATGATGGGACACATTGGTATAAATTAAAATATACAATTTCTTTTTAAATCCCTTATATTAACTTCACCGGCGTCTCTCTCTCTCTCTCTCTCTCTCTCTCTCTGTCTGTCTGTCTTGGGCTCGGCGGGCGGAAAAACAGAAGTCAAAAATGACCCACTTCCCATGATCCGATCAAACTGAAATTTGGCACACGGACCCGTCAAACCTAACAATGCATCGTATCAAAATTTCAGATCGATCGAACGTACCATAATTAAATTAATGCATTTTTAGTTTATCCTTATATGAGGTATGTAATTCAAAATTCTCTGTTTGTTATTTTTTTTTAAATTCCAGTTCCACGTGAGTTTGAGTTGTGACGACGACCGTCGTGCCGACACCCCCTCACATCCCACCCCCATTTATTAAAGACAAGGGACATCACTCAGTGTCAGTCTGTAAATGTTTAAAAATAATCACTACTGTTAGTTATGTCTCATATATAAGGGATTTATAGTCAAAAACTTTGTTTTTAAATCCCTTATATTAACTTCGCGGCCGTCTCTCTCTGTCTTGGGCTCGGCGGGCGGAAAAACAGAAGTAAAAAATGACCCACTTCCCATGATCCGATTGAACTGAAATTTGACACACGGACCCGTCTGACCTAACAATGCATCGTATCAAAATTTCAGATCGATCGAACGTACCGTAATTAAATTAATGCATTTTTAGTTTATCCTTATATAAGGTATGTAATTTAAATTCACTTTTTGTTATTGTTTTTTTCTCCCACTTCCACGTGAGTTTGAGTTGACGCCGACCGTCGTGTTGACGACGACCGTCGTGCCGACACCCCCTCACATCCCACCCCCATTTATTAAAGACAAGGGACATCACTCGGTGTCAATCTGTAAATGTTTGAAAATAATCAATACTGTTAGTTATGTCTCATATATAAGGGATTTATAGTCAAAAACTTTGTTTTTACGGGTTTGTTTTATTACGGGTTTGTTTTATTAAATCCCTTATATTAACTTCGCGGCCGTCTCTGTCTTGGGCTCGGCGGGCGGAAAAACAGAAGTCAAAAATGACCCACTTTCCATGATCCGATCGAACTGAAATTTGGCACACGGACCCATCTGACCTAACAATGCATCGTATCAAAATTTCAGATCGATCGAACGTACCGTAATTAAATTAATGCATTTTTAGTTTATCCTTATATGAGGTATGTAATTTAAATTCACGGTTTGTCCCCACGTGAAATTTTGAGCTGACGCATTGAGGCGACCCAACGAAGCGACGGGCGCTTTTGTTTACATTTTACGTGTCACTCTGAGCTCGGTCAAGCGAATCGGTGACCAGACTTTTCCCCTCTCCCCCACCCCTCCCCCCCACCCACCCCTCCCCCCCCACCCACCCCTCCCCCCCACCCACCCCTCCCCCCCCACCCCTCCCCTCCCCCCCCCACCACTAGGGTTATGATGCAAAGTTGAGTTAAGACAGATTCAGTCTGTAAATGTTTGAAAATAATCAATACTGTTAGTTATGTCTCATATATAAGGGATTTATAGTCAAAAACTTTGTTTTTACGGGTTTGTTTTATTAGTCCATTACTGTGATGTAAGATTTGCATGGCATTAACGCACAAATTTAAATTTGAGAACCACTGGACTCCTTACAGGGGCTGTCGCAAGGATATCACGTGATCCAGTGATGAATGTTACCTGAGACGCACAACGTAGTTCTTTAATGTGTGTGTTTGTGTTTGTGAGATTTGGGAAGGGGAGGGAGAACACGGTTCACATGGGACAAGCGGAATTTTCTTGAAAGACAAACACACCTCAGTTGACTCACGGAAAATTATATGGTCGTCTGTCTCCCTTGATTTAATCCATGGTCGTCTCCATTGATTCAATCCATGGTCGTCTTTCTTGATTCAATCCATGGTCGTCTCCCTTGATTCAATCCATGGTCGTCTCCCTTGAATCAATTCATGGTCCTCTCCCTTGAATCAGCAATCTCAACTCAAATGCTGGTGTGAGGGCTAGAAGATATTCTAGGATTTCGCTTGTTCTATCTGAAATGTTTTTCTTTAGTCTATACACACTACACATGTCCTACACACAACACGATTATGATTAGCTCTGAATGACTTGACCTAGAAACGTATTCTTGATAAAAAAAATTATGACTTAGATACTGAAGAAATCAAAAGAGTAAAACATAGAAACAAAGTCCCTCTTTCCTGTCAAGTGCTTGGTTGATCAGACACTCGTCTCATATTGAATTTTCAAAAACATTTCACATAAACACACACAAACAAAGTTCAAATATAGGGAACCCATTTGCAATTACTTTTATGTAGGTTTAACGCCGATTGGTTAGCTATTTTATTAGGGGATTTCCCAAGGTTTTTCACATGCTGACCCAAATACTAGATCACAGATATATATAGATAAACTAAAAATGCATTAATTTAATTACGGTACATTCGATCGATTTGAAACTTTAATAGCTTAATTAAACACAAGCCAGACCTACTGTGAACATTTCAGCACTCTAGCAAGTCAGAAAACGTGTTTACGAGCGTTTTGAAAAAGTTGCAATCCTGACGACATATACAGATCCTGACGACATATACAGATCCTGACGTCATATACAGATCCGCCTGCGTGCACGAGTTAATAGGATAGGGGTCTCAAAAAAATTATATTCCTGGGAACAATTGAATTCATTTGCTTTGTTGTTGTTTTTGTTAACCTGATGTATACTTCGGAGGTTGACATTCAGTTTTAAGCTGGTCCACTTGACATGGTTGACATTTGTGAATGAGTATAAGGGTGCAGTTGTCATGGACTTCTTTGGCAGATGGGGGTCCACCTGTCGGGAATGACATTGTCAAATGAGGAGTCACCTGTCATTGTTGACATTTGAAGATAATAGTACACCACTCATGGTTGACATTTAAAGATAATAGTACACCATATATGGTTGACACTAGAAGATAATAGTACACCATTCATGGTTGATATTTAAAGATAATAGTACACCATTCATGTTTGATATGTGAAGATAATAGTACACCATTCATGGTTGACACTTGAAGATAATAGTACACCATTCATGGTTGACATTTGAAGAAAATAGTACACCATTCATGGTTGACACTAGAAGATAATAGTACACCATTCATGGTTGACACTTGAAGATAATAGTACACCATTCATGGTTGACATTTGAAGAAAATAGTACACCATTCATGGTTGACACTTGAAGATAATAGTACAGCATTCATGGTTGACACTAGAAGATAAAAGTACACCATTCATGGTTGATATTTAAAGATAATAGTACACCATTCATGGTTGACACTAGAAGATAATAGTACACCATTGATGGTTGACACTAGAAGATAAATGTACACCATTCATGGTTGATATTTAAAGATAATAGTACACCATTCATGGTTGACACTAGAAGATAATAGTACACCATTCATGGTTGACACTAGAAGATAATAGTACACCATTCATGGTTGACACTAGAAGATAATAGTACACCATTCATGGTTGACACTAGAAGATAATAGTACACCATTCATGGTTGACATTTGAAGAAAATAGTACACCATTCATGGTTGACATTTGAAGAAAATAGTACACCATTCATGGTTGATATTTAAAGATAATAGTACACCATTCATGGTTGACACTAGAAGATAATAGTACACCATTCATGGTTGACACTAGAAGATAATAGTACACCATTCATGGTTGACACTAGAAGATAATAGTACACCATTCATGGTTGACACTAGAAGATAATAGTACACCATTCATGGTTGATATTTAAAGATAATAGTACACCATTCATGGTTGACACTAGAAGATAATAGTACACCATTCATGGTTGATATTTAAAGATAATAGTACACCATTCATGGTTGACACTAGAAGATAATAGTACACCATTCATGGTTGATATTTAAAGATAATAGTACACCATTCATGGTTGACACTAGAAGATAATAGTACACCATTCATGGTTGATATTTAAAGATAATAGTACACCATTCATGGTTGACACTAGAAGATAATAGTACACCATTCATGGTTGATATTTAAAGATAATAGTACACCATTCATGGTTGACACTAGAAGATAATAGTACACCATTCATGGTTGATATTTAAAGATAATAGTACACCATTCATGGTTGACACTAGAAGATAATAGTACACCATTCATGGTTGACATTTGAAGACAATAGTACACCATTCATGGTTGACACATGAAGATAATTGTCCACCTGTCATGTTTGAAATTTGAAGATGAGGGTACGCTTGATTTCCAAGTATCGTTTCTTATGAGTATGTGTGCATATGTGTTTGAGTATGTGTGCATGCTTAAGTGTGCCAGAGCAATGAAATAAACATGAACGTGTTCGTGGGCGCTCTTGCATACGTTTATGAGCGCTTATGTTTGCGTCTTTTTGTGTACACGTTTTGCAAAGCTGTATGTGTTTACCTATGTATTTATGCCTGAGTTTGTTCGTGCGTCTTGTATATTTATACTCGGGTGTACACAGGTGAGTTTTTCTTTAATTGTCTGGGATAATGTGTTTTCTTATGTTCTATGTTTTGTGCGCTTGTGTATGTATGAGTGAGTAAAGTAAATATGTTCGATTTTTCTTTTCCCAAAATTATAACTTTTTTAAATTGCTGTAGTCTCTTTACCCTGTCTAATTGCAATTTTTATCTAAAGGTTAATTTGCAGTGCTACTCATTTTTTTAATTTGTTAAAATTAATTTCATTGGTTAGTTTTAAAACTGTTTCAAGCCAATGCACTTCTATCTTTACAGTTAACTATGCCTCGAATAGTGCATGACATGATCAGTCAGTCTAAAACAGATGTAAACAGTTGGGGTTTTTTTCCTACAAACCTCCTTCGGGATAACTGTGCTTCTCGCCTCATTCATTGTTCACATCTGTCAATCAATAACACTATTGTTATTTGCTTGCCTTGTGGCTTACTTCCATTGTTCTGTCATATACTTTCTATTTTTGAGCCTAGGGCGTTACTTTCAGCCTGTCAACATGTTTGAGTTTTGACTTATGTAATTTTTCCACGATGTATTAACATTCTATTTATTATCTCTCGGACATAAATTAAATCAATTTCATAAATGTTTAATAGAAGTATATAATAATAAATAAGGGTAAAAATGATTTTTAAAAACCACGTTTTTACAAGTGGACTACAAAGAAGAAAATAATTTAAAACTTGTAAGTTCAATTACTTTTATGTAATATGACTAAAAACGTGGGGTGGGCGCTTATGAAGTTTAACATATGCGGTTCACTCATTCTCTCACTTATAGATCTCTCTTTTGCCTTCTAAATTAGAAATCTTTAATTTTTATACCAAACACCCGCCCCACGTTTTTAGTCACATTAAATCGAAGTACTTGAACTTACAAGTTTTAAATTATTTTTTTCTTTTTAGTCCACTTGTAAAAACGTGGTTTTAGAAAATCATTTTTTTACCTTTATTTATTTTATTCTTTTTAGTTCACTAATAAAAAAAAAGTGGTTTTTAAAAATATTTTTTACCTCTATTTTTTTTATACCAAACACCTCATAAGCGCCCGCCCAACGTTTAATAACAAAGCGATGAGGTCACGGGGTGAACTCGTCGCGTGAAATTGAACTACGGCAGGCGGGTACAGAGACTTATATAAAGATAAACTAAGAAATGCAATAATTTAATTACGGTACATTCGATCGATCTGAAATTTTGATACAATGTATTGTCATCCAATATCTATCTCTCACTTATAGATCTCTCTTTTGCCTTCTAAATTAGAAATATTTAATTTTTATACCAAACACCCGCCCCGCGTTTTTAGTCATATTATATGAAAGTACTTGAACTTTATTAGTTTTAAATTATTTTCTTCTTTTTAGTACACTTATAAAAACGTGGTTTTTGAAAATCTTTTTTTTACCCCTATTTATTTTATTCTATTTATTACCACGTTTATTAAATCGCTTTCGTTGGGCATTGTTTGTCCAAGATTTTTTCAAATCTGCCAACGTAAAATTGAACCACTTCTGATGGTCCTAGAGATCTGAAAATTTTACCACAGATAGATCTTGGATGACAATGCATTGTATCAAAATTTCAGATCGATCAAATGTACCTTTATTAAATTATTGAACTTTTAAGTTTATCTATAGTCTATATAAAAGCATCTGTACCGTCGGCTTTTGTTAACATCCGTGAGTTCGCCCCGTGACCACATCACAATGTTTTTAAAACGTTGGGCGGGTGCTTGTGAGGTGTTTGGTAAAATAAATAGAGGTAAAAAAATATTTTTTAAAAACCAGGTTTTTATAAGTGGACTAACAAGAATAAAATAAATAGAAGTAAAAAAAAGATTTTTAAAAACCACGTTTTTAGAAGCGGACTAAAAAGAAGAAAATAATTTAAAACTTGTAAGTTCAAGTACTTCGATTTAATATGACTAAAAAGTGGGGCGGGTGTTTGGTATAAAAATTAAAGATGTCTAATTTAGAAGGCAAAAGAGAGATCTATAAGTGAGAGAATGAGTGAACCGCATATGTTAAACCTCATAAGCGCCCCCCCCCCACGTTTTTAGTCATATTAAATCGAAGTACTTGAACTTACAAGTTTTAAATTATTTTCTTATTTTTAGTCCGCTTCTAAAAACGTGGTTTTTTAAAATCTTTTTTTTACTTCTATTTATTCCACTTACAAAAACGTGGTTTTTAAAAATATTTCTTACCTCTATTTTTTTATACCAAACACCTCATAAGCGCCCGCCCAACGTTTTAAAAACACGGTGATGTGGTCACGGGGTGAACTCATGGATGTCAACAAAAGCAGACGGTACAGATGCTTATATAAAGATAAACTAAAAAGTTCAATAATTTAATAACGGCACATTCGATCGATCTGAAATTTTGATACAATGCATTGTCATCCCAGATCTATCTGTGGTAAAATTTCAAGATCTCTACGACCATCAGAAGTGGTTCAATTTTACGTTGTCAGATTTGAAAAAAATTGTGGACAGACAAACCATCAACAAACAATGCCACAGGAACGAAAGCGATTTAATAAAAACGTTGTAAAAATACATTCAACTGAATTTCTTAGACTAAAGCATGATCCCAATTATGAGATGAGATATTCAAGTATCCAATTAGAACACGCAACAAACCGGAATTCAACGCAAATATTTATTAAGAGTCAAGTAGCAGATGAAAAAAATACATTGTTTTGATATTTAAATTTAAAACAAAATCAGGAATTTATTTCAATGAACTGTCACCAAGTGCCCTTTGTGTACCTATGTTGTCACCAAGTGCCCTGTGTGTACCTATGTTGTCACCAAGTGCCCTGTGTGTACCTCTGTTGTCACCAAGTGCCCTGTGTGTACCTCTGTTGTCACCAAGTGCCCTGTGTGTACCTCTGTTGTCACCAAGTGCCCTGTGTGTACCTCTGTTGTCACCAAGTGCCCTGCGTGTACCTCTGTTGTCACCAAGTGCCCTGTGTGTACCTCTGTTGTCACCAAGTGCCCTGTGTGTACCTATGTTGTCACCAAGTGCCCTGTGTGTACCTCTGTTGTCACCAAGTGCCCTGTGTGTACCTTTGTTGTCACCAAGTGCCCTGTGTGTACCTCTGTTGTCACCAAGTGCCCTGTGTGTACCTCTGTTGTCACCAAGTGCCCTGTGTGTACCTCTGTTGTCACCAAGTGCCCTGCGTGTACCTCTGTTGTCACCAAGTGCCCTGCGTGTACCTCTGTTGTCACCAAGTGCCCTGTGTGTACCTCTGTTGTCACCAAGTGCCCTGTGTGTACCTCTGTTGTCACCAAGTGCCCTGCGTGTACCTCTGTTGTCACCAAGTGCCCTGTGTGTACCTTTGTTGTCACCAAGTGCCCTGTGTGTACCTCTGTTGTCACCAAGTGCCCTGTGTGTACCTCTGTTGTCACCAAGTGCCCTGTGTGTACCTCTGTTGTCACCAAGTGCCCTGTGTGTACCTTTGTTGTCACCAAGTGCCCTGTGTGTACCTCTGTTGTCACCAAGTGCCCTGTGTGTACCTCTGTTGTCACCAAGTGCCCTGTGTGTACCTCTGTTGTCACCAAGTGCCCTGTGTGTACCTCTGTTGTCACCAAGTGCCCTGCGTGTACCTCTGTTGTCACCAAGTGCCCTGCGTGTACCTCTGTTGTCACCAAGTGCCCTGCGTGTACCTCTATTGTCCAAACGGGAACAGCCTACGTGTTCAAAGATTGAATATAATGGGAGTCTCAAACTCTTGGCCAACGGAACGATAATTTGAGGACCTCCTAGCAACCTTTAGTAGTAATGCGACACATGGATTTATTTCATTGTTTGACGCATATTCATTTAATAAATTTAATTCGTTTTTTTAAATTATCCATCAATAAATTTTTCATGTGTTGTTAATCTGCGCTTGGACTACAGCAGCGTCATTTATCCTCAGGGCATCTCAATTATCGTGACTATATACCCTTTCACACAACGACCTATAGATTATGTGCCACTGAATCAGTATCTGCTTCACAGAGATATGTTAGCTTAGTAGATTTTAAAATTATTTTTGTTTAAGTTGAGTGGAGAATTAAAAGTCTTATTGGTATAAAGGCATTGGCGTTTGCTCCTATATTTAATTATCACTATTATCGTTTTGAACGTTTTAAAAGTTGTTTTAAAATTTAAATCAAATAGTATATGATTTACCTCCTGCACTTTTACTTGGTTATTTTTAAAAAAAATATTTTTCTCGTTTAGTGTATCCCACTTCATCTCTTCGTAACAGGTATATATATTCTATACAAAAATGAATGCCTTCAACTTCTGATCCAGACTTGCCATTGCCTTGATACTCAAACTGCTCGAGCTTTGTGGCCACCCCGCCCCGCCCTCGCTTTCAACCATCTGCATTAGTTGTCAATAGAAACAAAAGGTTTCAAGTATTAGGTGAACATGAAACAAATAAAGACAACAATTCTTGAGTAATGGGACAGCTGTGCTAGCCAGAGAAATGAGATAAGAAAGTTGACCCTGTGGTGAATTGTTTGTTTTATCTGATACATGCAAGAAAAGCGTTTGTTAATGTTGTTGTTTTTTCAAGCTTACTAATAGTGGCGTATGAGTGGCGAAGTCGGGAGGTGCAGTTTGCCCTATGAAAGTGGATTTTTATTTTTCTGTGAACTGCAAGACGAAAAATTTTGGAACACAAAAAACATGATGAAGTGTAATTATTTTTTATTATGATATTATCGTTAGGCTACTATCCCTAAGGCAGGATAAACTTTGGGTATTTAAATGCATGCCATTGACTAACCAACATTGAAAATATGTGGGAGGCAGACTGAGGCAGTTAAGAGGGATGGTATGCATCTGTTTCCATGACTTAATTTCAGGTTAACGATCGCCAAAAATGCCTTCCTTGATAAACACCAGTTTTAAAAACAAGCGGAGCGGGTTACCTAAAGATAAAGGAAGCTGATGTTCCTGTACGTTCGCAATGTTGAGATTTCAACACAAAGAATTGGAAAAAAATTTTTACCGACTGATCGTTCTAACTATTCCTAAGTAAGATCAATTCAGTGTTTCCTAATCATTATGTATTAATCTACGGCGGCTGAAAAAAAAATATAAAAAAAGAAAGAAAACAAAAATAAATGTTTCTGACGCATTTTAAAACGACAAGTTTCATAACGAAAAAAGATCATTATTTTAAAAATGTTATCTTTGCCAGCAATGACATAGCAAGTTTCAGTTTCAATTGAGGCGGATCAAGATTTTTACCATACACCCACTTCACCTTTTTTTTCTCCCCACAAAAACACAGCAGTTGATCGAAGATGACGGCCCTCACCTGTACACAACTGACCAAAAGTTTTGCAGGTAAACGCTTCAGTTGGCCGAGTGTGGTAAAATCTCTCATTTTGTTTTGCTGACAACCTTTTAAGATTCAAATGGAATGTCCACATGGCATACCATTTTTTTCCGATATGTAGACAACCTTTGAAAAATGTTTCGCAACGAAGCTGGCTTACATTAAAAATAAAACGTATATTACAATTATCCCAACAATTTTATGCACACATTTTTTAGATTGAATTAAATCAATTTTTGGTTATTAATAGAAGAATAAAAACTCTATTTCAATAACACACTTTATTGCAAGTCATCAAAAAAAAGAAACACCGTAATGATAGCTGACTACTGACTGCCCTTTAATTATTGCAACACATCTGCGGTAGTTGCTATAGGGGTGTAATGACAAAATCAAGGGAAGCTGCTGGTTGAACTGCAAACACACATCTAAGACTACCCGAAGGAACAAATTCCCATCGGTCCGTATGTGGCACTATCCTTGCCGATGGGCCCACAAAAGTAGCCAGTGTCGCAGGGGCAAAGGTCAAACTCTGTGACCATCTTCTCGGGTCTGCTCCAGGCGTACGGCTGTTTGGTGTAGCAGTAGGCCGCCACGTCACCCATTCGACGGCACACGCCGAGTTTGGTGGTCGGGTCCTGCACGCAGCATTCAGCAGTGGAACAGTCAGACCCCAGGGTACAACTGGTGGAATCGACGCTGGTGACGTGAACCTGAGTGGAGATCACGTTGGAAGGTTTCAAGTTCAAGTCATAAGATGTTGATGTTTAATTGCTACGTTCACAAAGGTAAAACTTTCAGTCGAAATGGAGGGGTGGAGTGGGGGATGAGAAGACAATTTCATTTTAAATAAACTTTCCACCTGGATCATAAGGGGCTGTCCCGCATCTAAGGGGGGGGGGCAAAATTTGTGATGATGAGTGACGTGGGGGGGAGGGGTTTGCTTAAGAAATGTGATGTCACATCAAAACGCGCAACTTTAAATGAAAGTTCCACTTAAATATTTGATTGCTTGCAAGTTATTTAATGACGTTTTACATAGCTTCTCGCGTGTTACAATATTAGACTGCAGCCTTACACTATAAACTAATAATACATACTTACTTAAATGACAATAAAGTGATTTGAAACATGCTCATTTTCGCCTAATAAAATATGGCTTTTTTTCTCTTTTTTTTTGGCGGGGTGGGGGTGGGGGAGGGGTCAAAGCTTCGTGACGTCATATTGGAGTTGGTCCGTTCTAACATTTTGTGACAATGTGTGACGAGGGGGGAGGGGGTGAAAAATTCGCCAAAACCGCGTGACGTCATATATGGACGGTCACTAAGCTCACCAGACAAAACCCTAGCATTAAGAAAAACAAGGTTACTTTTGGACGTCGGGAAAATTGGGTGAGGGGAGGAGAGACTGTGTCTTAAATAGCCAAGCCCTTGATTATGATTGAAGATGTGCCGGTGAGGTCTTGATGTTAGTGTCACTCTCCCTGCATGGGGTATTTTGGGCGCATAGCAGCTAGGCCTTTGTATTTGCCATGGGTTTAGCTTTCAGTTCACTTTATTTTTTGGACGACATACAAACGCACGCACACACACACACACACACGTACATACAAGCACATACATATACACACACACACACCGACAAGCTTTCTATCTGGATCATCAAACAGAATCCCGTCATTAGGCTTAGTGATGTCATTACTTCGCCTATTGTGAGAAACACGACTTAAGTTGTAGATACCGCCCAAGCCGAAACACAGAGGTCAAACACAGAGGTCAAACACAGAGGTCAAACACAGAGGTCAAACACAGAGGTCAAACACAGAGGTCAAACACAGAGGTCAAACACAGAGGTAAAACACAGAGGTCAAACACAGAGGTCAAACACAGAGGTAAAACACAGAGGTAAAACACAGAGGCAACACACAGAGGTAAAACACAGAGGTAAAACACAGAGGTCAAACACAGAGGTAAAACACAGAGGTAAAACACAGAGGTAAAACACAGAGGTAAAACACAGAGGTAAAACACCGAGGTAAAACACAGAGGCAACACACAGAGGTAAAACACAGAGGTAAAACACAGAGGTAAAACACACAAAAAAGGGGGATCGTGTTTTCATAAGGAACATTTGACGTCCCCCCCCCCTCTTTGGATCCCTAAAATTTAAAAATCATGATGATATGGGTGGGATGAATTTAGTAGAGGGCTAGGTTTTCCTTGACTTAATTTTTATTTGCATTGACAACGCGGATATTATATTCGTTTTCATTTATTTATTTTTTATTGTGGGGGGTGCTTTTAATTGTTTTAATTAAACCGTGCATCAAATGATAACACATTTGTTAGTATATAATAACTATATATTATACATTTCAAACACAAAATGTGTTGATCAATCCTACAAATTTAACTTATATATCTGCCTAAGATCTAAGACGATACTAATATATTAGCCTAAGACCTAAGACCTTTATTATATTTACCTTAGACCTAAGATGACACTAATATATTTACCTAAGATGATACTTATATATTAGCCTAAGACCTAAGATCTTTATTATATTTACCTGAGACCTAAGATCATACTAATATATTAGCCTAAGACTTAAGACCTTTATTATATTTACCTGAGACCTAAGATGATACTAATATATTAGCATAAGACCTAAGACCTTTATTATATTTACCTGAGACCTAAGATGATACTAATATATTAGCATAAGACCTAAGACCTTTATTATATTTACCTGAGACCTAAGATGATACTAATATATTAGCATAAGACCTAAGACCTTTATTATATTTACCTGAGACCTAAGATGATACTAATATATTAGCCTAAGACCTAAGACCTTTATTATATTTACCTGAGACCTAAGATGGTACTAATATATTAGCCTAAGACCTAAGACCTTTATTATATTTACCTGAGACCTAAGATGATACTAATATATTAGCCTAAGACCTAAGATGATACTAATATATTAGCCTAAGACCTAAGATGATACTAATATATTAGCCTAAGACCTAAGACCTTTATTATATTTACCTGAGACCTAAGATGATACTAATATATTAGCATAAGACCTAAGATGATACTCACGACCAGAATAAACACAGCCGCTATCTTGTAGTACTCCATAGTTGTCTCGGCAAATGACGTTTAGAAATAACTCGGGCGATGTTTCTAACTCGGACGTAAGTGTCGAAGCCTTGTCATCAGTAGTTTCCCTTGTGTGAGACGAGTAATAGTTCATGACTCACATTGTTCATTTATTGCTTCAAGGGAGAGTACATGTATTTAGATGCTGATTACTGTACTTTTTCTCATGATAAACTAGCAATAAGCTGACGCTTGAATGATAAGGTAATTAGTTTGTTGACATAAAATTCATTTCAGCTGGACGAGATCCTAACTAATCACTTGATAAGACCGTATTATTAGAAACATATAATTGCTAATACAGAGGCGGCGGCGTCAGTAGTACGCGCGGCCTTGGGGCAGTTTTATATGTCAGCCGAGATGGGTAAGTACCTATATGTTTTATACCGTAAATAATTTCCTATCATGCCCCTATGGGCGGGTGCCCCTCTGAGGCGTGGGCCTGGGGTGGCTGTTCTACTCATCCCGCAATAAGACCCGCCTCTGGTAAATACGACAGACTATTGCATTGATTAATAAGACTTAGTGTGTTGTAGTTATAATTAATTAATTTTACAGCTGAAAATATGTAGGTAATACGTCATCTTTTATTATTTGCGTCCCACTTAATTGACACGTTTCTTCCCCCTTTACTCTAACGACGTCGGATTGGTAATCCTCAATGGGTAAATGTATAACATAATAAAACAAACCCGTAAAAACAAAGTTTTTGACTATAAGTCCCTTATATATGAGACATAACTAACAGTATTGATTATTTTCAAACATTTACAGACTGAATCTGTCTTAACTCAAGTTTGCTTCATAACCCTGGGGGGGGGTGAGAGGGGAAAAGTCTGGTCACCGATTCGCTTGACCGAGCTCAGCGTGACACGTAAAATGTAAACAAAAGTGCCCCGGCGCTTCGACGGGTCGCCTCAATGAGTCAACTCAAACTTTCACGTGGGAAAAAACAATAACAAACCGTGAATTTGAATTACATACCTCATATAAGGATAAACTAAAAATGCAGTATTTAATTACGGTACGTTCGATCGATCTGAAATTTTGATACGATGCATTGTTAGGTCAGACGGGTCAGTGTGCCAAATTTCAGCTCGATCGAATCACGGGAAGTGGGTCATTTTCGACTTTTGTTTTTCCGCCCGCCCGCCCGCCCGCCCATGAGATGATGAGATGACGACAGACAGAGACGGCCGCGAAATTAATATAAGGGATTTAATAAAACAAACCCGTAAAAACAAAGTTTTTGACTATAAATCCCTTATATATGAGACATAACTAACAGTATTGATTATTTTCAAACGCTACAAACATTGACAGACTGACACCGAGTGATGTCCCTTGTCTTTAATAAATGAGGGTGGGACGTGAGGGGGTGTCGGCACGACGGTCGGCGTCAACTCAAACTCACGTGGAAGTGGAAGGAAAAAAACAATAACAAACCGTGAATTTGAATTACATACCTCATATAAAGATAAACTAAAAATGCATTAATTTAATTACGGTACGTTCGATCGATCTGAAATTTTGATACGATGCATTGTTAGGTTAAACGGGTCCGTGTGCCAAATTTCAGCTCGATCCGATCACGGGAAGTGGGTCATTTTCGACTTTTGTTTTTCCGCCCGCCCGCCCGCCCAGCCCATGAGATGACGACAGAGACGGCCGCGAAGTTAATATAAGGGATTTAAAAACAAGGTATTAGTAGGCCTGACAGGACGTAACACAACAGCGAACGTTTCGCAAAGAGCCTTCCTCAACGGACAAATAGTACACAAATGAAACGAATATAACGAAATAATAATAAAAACACTTAGCTGCGGTTAAATCCAAGTAGTCCAGTAGAGATAAAGTAAGAAGAGAAAAGTAAGAACTTATATAGTAAAGGATAGGGTGGGTGTGGCCTATTCGTTTCATTTGTGTACTATTTGTCCGTTGGGGAAGGCTCTTTGCCGAAACGTTCGCTGTTGTGTTACGTCCTGTCAGGCCTACTAATACCCTGTTTTTATGTTATACATTTACCTATTTAAAAGACTGATTGCAGTCTTAATCCTCAATGGGACCTATACAAAATTCCCTATATCAATACCATTGAGCTCCGACATAGCTCTCGAATGAAATGGGCAAAATCAAGATCGTTTGGCTAAAGAGTTTCCGAGAATATGGCTCGCCACCTAAAGCTACAATAATAACACCCCGCTAAAAGAAGGCTTTAAAAAACGCAGGATAATCCCGAATAGCGTTTTAAGCTGTTCGAATACTGGATGGAAAGAGATTGGTGGTTAATTTAAATTTTAAAGTAAACATCTGTGCGATTGGGAGTGGATTTGAGGCTACTGATTTTTTGTTAATGGAATGGATCCTTCCATAAACGCGTGATGCCGTTGAAGGAGGATCAAGAACAGTATTAATGTGTTTTAAATCCTTTATGGCAGTGCTTCTCAAAGTGGTGGTCAGCGGACGGGTGCCGGTCCGTGGACTATCCGCCGCCGGTCCGCAGAAGTTATAAAGAGAGAACATAAAAATATATTTATAATCCTCCAGAACAGAGAAAATAGTGCACCGGTCCCTGGAGCAATGACAAAAATCCTACCGGTCCGCCGGACTAAAAAGTTTGAGAGGCACTGCTTTATGGCACCCCGTTGCTACAGATTGTCAGACTTTGTCGCCTGGATGCCTAATTATTTAAACCCTTACCTTATGGTTGATAACCTTATGATTGATAACCTTATGGTTGATAACCTTATGGTTGATAACCTTATGGTTAATAACCTTATGGTTGTAACCTTATTGTTGATAACCTTATGGTTGATACCTTTATGTTTGATAACCTTATGGTTGATACCTTAAAATTTATGTTTGATAACCTTATGTTTGATGCCCTTATGGCTGACACCCTTATGGTTGTTACCCTTACGGTTCTGCCCTTTTGAACTCTATATGAAGAACTAGTGTATTTATTTTTTCTATTTACTAGACTTGTGATAAGGGTAGGGCAGTCGGGGTACAGCTTCAGGGGCGGCCTTTGGGGGTGGCAGCTGGGGCAATCGCCCAAGGCCCCGCGCTTAGAGGGGCCCGCGTTTCAGACTTGAGACTATTTTTAGTAACAAAAGAGCCGGCAGATATTGCACTATTGAGTTTGCAAAAGAATTGACCTAATCTAGGGGGGCCTCGCGGGGTCATTGTTGCACCAGGCCTCGCGCGTACCTAACGCAGCCTCTCTACAGCTTACTCATGCCTTAGTCGAAAGATAATCAACGGAGAGTCAGCTGGTAACCGATGAAGATTTAGAGGTTAAAGTTTAAAAAAATAACTAAACATTGATAAATAAATATATTTGTAAAACGTTTTTAAAAATACTTTCTATTAGTGACAACCTAAAAACTATAGACATATTTAAACAATCTTATTAAAAGAAAACATTTAATGTTCTTCTTCAGTCAATCACATCTTTAGGATACATTAATTACAATCGCTAAGATATCTGTAGGCCTATAATTTATTATTTTTGTGTGTATAATTTATTATTTTTCTTTTTTAATTGTAACGTTTTCTCCTTCATTTCTCCATGTTTCTAAATCCTTTATATTAACTCGTGGTGTCTGGTTGTTTGAACCATTGATTGCTTGCTTGATTGTCGGTCGCCAAAACTTTTGATCGATTTTTAACCCACTTCGTCGTAAGCTAGCGAGCTGAAATTTAGCAAGCAGTTTGGTGGCGATGATAAAAACCATGTTTCAAAATTTCAGATCGATCGCATGTACTGTAATTAAATTTTTGAATTTTTACATTATTTTATTTATTCCTATGTATCATGTTATTTTTTGAGATAGAGTGTCGCGGTGAGTATTATATTGAACAACCTTTCTGTCGCGCAATAAGGTGCGTATTTTATTGACAACACTTTTTATAAACATATTCGTGATCGGTGCGCATTATGCTAAACATGTTTTACGACACAACTGCAATTTTGTATTTTTGGATGGTCTTGCGCTGCGTATTATAATGAACATTCTTTTAGTTACGTCTAATACATAAAGAATTTATAGTGAAAAACTTGGTTTTTTTACGGGTTTTTTAAAATTAATTTTAATGCCAGCGTTGGATAAACTATGATCCGTGTTTGATTTTCAACATATTTGAACTTATTATTGGACAGCTTCCTCCCATCATAGAGTTAGGGCTGAAATTTGTTACAGCGTTGTATTTCTTTTCAATCGTTATTCTTTAAACAAATGGACCGAGCTTGTGGCATTAGCAGTAGATAATTTAGTAATTGCAAACTATTGGTCCTACTTTATTGTGGTTTACAACATTACCTTTCTTACCAGGGATGTCTGTCATAGTTTCATGTAGCATGAGAAGAAATATTATGGTCGCAGTCGCCATGAACAGACTCGAGAGTGAATAAGATCATGAAGTACAACGTTTAGAAAGGCAAAAACTTCGCAAGCCGCTAAATGTAGGCAATAAAAAAATTTGGTGTGCAATAGTTCAATGATAAAGACGAAATGAAATGATTACCTCTTTGATAGAATTTAAGTGCCCCCTCCACAAAAAAATATAAATAAATAAAGATAATTGCTGCGATGAAATAAAAAAATTAGTCTTTTTAAGTTAATTTTTCTTTTTAACCTTTTTGTGATATCTTACTTCTGTAAGGTCAACTAAATAATTTTATTGCTATCCCAGTTTTTAATGACGTTCATTCTGTTTGTATTTTCAGCTTGTTTGTTTGTAAAGTGTTTTCTTTTTGCTTACATGTGTGTTGGGATATATATATATGTTTACATTTTCAAATCTCTACTTTCAAATAAGCGTTGCTGAGATCGCCGATATGATCAGGTAAAGGGTTGAGTAGGAAATACCATGTCTTCTAATTTAAATATTTCTTTAAATGTTATTTTTAAATCCTTTATATTAACTTGTGGCGTCTGCTTGATTGCTTGTCGCAAAAAACTTTGGATCGATTTTTAACCCACTTCCCCGTATGCTTGCGAAATTTTGCAGGCAGACTCGTGGCGACGATAAAAATGATCTATCAAAATTTCACATCTATCGAATGTACTGTAATTAAATTAATGAATTTTACGTGCTACCTAGAGATATGTAGAGATAATCTAAAAATTTTGTGCTAGACTGTCGCGGTGCTTATTATGTTGAACAACCTTTTTAATATTCTGTCGCTCGGTGTGGTGCGTATTATACTGACCATACTTTTTTTTAAAATATATTCCCAATCTGTAAATGTTTATGCTAGTTCTTCGCGTGGTGAGCATTATATAAAACATGTTTTTATAAACCTTTTCCATTGATCAAATCGAGCTGAAATTTAGCAGGCACTGTAGTAAAAAAAATTGTTCTATAAATCCCTTATATATGAGACTTAATAAACTTTTGGATTTTTGGATTGCCATGCGATGCGTATTATAATGAACACTAGCGCAGTGCTTCTCAACGTGCTGGTCCGCGGAGGTAATCAAGAAAGGGCCGAAAAATCTAAGTATAATCCTCGATTTTCATTCATTAATACTGACCGTATAAAATATGTCAATTTTCAGCAACAATCACATAAAATGAAAGAAATAAAATAAAATAAATTACATTTCGCTACCACGTCAGTACATGGAAAATAGTCCACCGGTCCCTGGTGCAATGGAAAAATTCCTACAGGTCCCCCATACTGAAAAGTTTGAGAAGCACTGCACTAGCGTATCACCCGTCAAAAATTACGGAAGTTTTCAGCTGAAATCTATTCATTTTATAAAAAATGCATTTTTTAGGGCGTCTACGGCGCCGACCTTTTCAAAAGCCCAACTAACTTGTCCTTGTTTGATAAATACGAAATATTAAACTTTCTGAAATGTACACAAATTATTTTGTTTTTTTTTATTTTATAATTAACCATCATCAAATCTTCTTTTTACATTGATCCCTTTTCCAAAATTAAAATATGAGCGAAAACTATGACGTCATATAATATTTTTTTACAGCGCATCTTTAATTTGCACACCATTTGATGCATTGGTGCTGTAATTTGGTTTTCCATGCTTTCTAAAATTAGTAGCGTCACGGACAGACATTGCAACTTATATTGTTTAATAATACTTTTAGTTAGGTCTCGTATATAAAGGATTTATAGTCAAAAACTTTGTTTTTACGTGTTTTTTTAATTAATAGGTCGTCACTTAAACAGTGATTTATTAAGCATTCGTTGTTAGAATGTTAAATAAATTTTAATTTTATCGATAATTGAAAGGCTAACATTTTTAACTGAAATAATAGTTTTTAAGAGACTATTAAGCTTAAAGTCGCTGAAGAGAGAAAGTATACTTAAAATAACTTAATTTAAAGACTTTCCGCAATGAAAGTGTGGAGTATATTATATTTTCAAATAAAATTTATCAAACCTTCGTCTACTTACGCTAGATTCAAATTCTTGATCTTCCGTTTGGAATTCGGACGTGGATTGGGTTGCCTGATCAAACCAGGAAAACCAAAACTCTATCAACATTAAAAAGTCTAATAAAAATTCAAGACTACACATAATAAGCGTAAGACACAATAAGCTTCTGTATAGAAGTAGCGTCTGTAACATATAAGATAAGATTCAAAATAAAATCGTTCTTATCCACTTCTATAATTATTCAATATTAACGCAATAGATATTAATAGTTTTTTTTTAAATTACGCTCTACTATTTTTTATTTTTTTTCTGTAGTAGCAATTTGTTATTTATTTAATGTGGACCGTTGTCTTTACCTCAACCTAGCCACGCCTCGAATCTTGAACGAGGGAGACTGTTATTCCATGTTTTGTATTCTCTCCTCTAGGGTGACGTGCTCCCCTGCTAATTTACACCCACTTCCAAACTCCCGTGTATAAAAATAAAAGGAAAAAAACGGTAATCTCAACCCCACATCTGTTACTGACATAACATCAACATAAATGTGGTCGCCCTGTAAATTGCATCAATAAAAAAAAAGAGTCGTGTTACTGGGAGCACGATGACTTGAGGTGGTAGAGTAATGGACATAACAGGCACTGATGATGAGAGACAAATCGGAGATAACGGCAGATATGATTTCCTTATAAATGATATACCCAATAGTATTGTAGTATTGTAGTTATCTTCCATTGTCCCAATATCCAATACTGCTAGCTCTCATCCATCATTCTATACTTAATTACGTCTCGTGACTTGGCCAGAACCGAAAATTGTCCGCAAAAACTATCTAGTAATATCAAGCAAATGGAATCTTTAATAGCATTAAATATTGTAAAACAATTTTCATTAGAAGTTTCGTTAAAAGAAAGGGTAAGAAAGTGTTGTTAGAAGCTAATTTATTAAATGGGTAACCTTGAAAAAGACGTAAAATAACAAGACAGCGAACGTTCGACTAGAAGCCTTCATCAAACAAACATATAACAACAAAAAGTTTTTTAAAACGTATGGAAAAACGTATATGCGTTATGTAGCCCAGAAAGTAAAAGCGCAAGAGGGAATGAGATTAATAATTGCAATACGAGACAAAGAAAAAGATGGAAACGATTATTTATTAAGTGTGTATCGGGAACAAATTCAGCTGTGAGAGAAAATATGTCTTTTATGCCATGCGCTAAGTTCTAAAAAAAAACTAAGAGCTTATTCTTAATGTTGGCTCTAACGGTCTTGTAGGTACGGGACAGAAAAATTATGATAGAAATATATGTCAAGCCATTGCGGTCATATCTTTTGAAGCGTGTAGAAACGGCATTGTTAACCCTGCCTAATGTTTTCGGAGAATCTGTCGGATGGGTGTCGTCCTGTCTTATCAATATACTGCATGTGGCAGCGCGTGCTAAACAATTGCAAAGAGATGGTGGCGGCTAGTACACAACGTTGTCTTTAATCTGGAAAATGACCTGACAGAAGTTAATGTAGTCATTTTTGTTAGAAAAGAGTAAGTTTTGCAGCAGCTACGTCTACATGGTTTTGTCACTAAATGTGAGGGGTGGGGGGGGGCAGAAATGTGGCGTGCCATAAGGTCACAGAGATGTGGCGTGCCATAAGGTCACAGAGATGTGGCATGCCATAAGGTCACAGAGATGTGGCGTGCCATAAGGTCACAGAGATGTGGCATGCCATAAGGTCACAGAGATGCGGCGTGCCAT
This sequence comes from Ampullaceana balthica, assembly GCA_944989445.1. Lineage (NCBI taxonomy): Eukaryota > Metazoa > Mollusca > Gastropoda > Lymnaeidae > Ampullaceana > Ampullaceana balthica. The sequence goes on along the minus strand of CALYLW010000139.1, from coordinate 1,474,238 downwards.
AAGGTTACAGAGATGTGGCGTGCCATAACGTCACAGAGATGTGGCGTGCCATAAGGTCACAGAGATGTGGCGTGCCATAAGGTCACAGAGATGTGGCGTGCCATAACGTCACAGAGATGTGGCGTGCCATAAGGTCACAGAGATGTGGCGTGCCATAAGGTCACAGAGATGTGGCGTGCCATAAGGTCACAGAGATGTGGGGTGCCATAAGGTCACAGAGATGTGGCGTGCCATAAGGTCACAGAGATGTGGCGTGCCATAATTAAGGTTACAGAGATGGGGCGTGCCATAAGGTCACAGAGACGGGGCGTGCCATAAGGTCACAGAGATGGGGCGTTCCATAAGGTCACAGAAATGTGGCGTGCCATAAGATCACAGAGATGTGTGTCCCCTTTGCTAGAAGCTGTTTATTACTAGTCTTATATTAATTCGCTTTGTAAGTTTACGCGATCGATATCCAAACATTTGTTTATGATTCTTTCACATGCTCAGTTCACGCGTTGACGACGACCGTGTATGTTCACACCCCTTACCGTCCCTTACGCCCGGTTTTAAAACCAGGGGAGATAATTGTGTTTCAGTCTGTAAATGTCATGTTTAAACATAATCACTACTTTTAGTTATGTCTCATATATAAGGGATTTATAGTCAAAAGGTAAGCTGGCTTTGCACTTACTGTAAAATGCGTAGACTAAAAAGTAGAAAATAAAAATATATAAAAAACACTATTTAAAAACTAGTCTTATATTCGATAATGCACTAAAAAGTAGAAAATAAATTTAAAATTTGAAAATGACAGTCACAGGAAGAGATCTTTAGTTACTACGTTATTTCCTAGTACATATTTAAAATGAGACAGGAACGTTAAATTGTAGGTGAAATCGATTATCTCGTTTTTCGCCATGACTATAAGACTAGGGTGCTCAGGTGAATATCTTTACATAACTTAGCAAGCACTCCTAGTCTTATAGTCATGGCGAAAAACGAGATAATCAATTTCACCTACGATTTAACGTTCCTGTCTCATTTTAAACTTTTACATTGTCATAAATTTGGAACTAAAGGTCTCTTCTGACTGTAAATTTCAAATTTTAAATTTATTTTCTACTTTTTAGTGCATTTCGAATATAAGACTAGTTTTTAAATAGTGTTTTTTTATATTTTTTTTTAATGTGTTCCAAATCACATTTTTTTTTAAAAATCCATCTTATGCTGTTCACATTTTACATAATATGGAAATAAAATGTGTATTTACTTAATTTTACTCTAAAAAAATTAAACAATGTATTTTAAACAATGTAGATTTTACAATCTTTATTGTTATTATCAAGTATATTTGGTTATTTATTATCAGCAGGTTAAAAAAAATTCTATTCGAAATTTCGTTTGCTAAACATTCATAGATAATTAATATTGGCTAATTTTACTTAATTTTATTGAAAATGAAAAATTAGTTTTCAATAACTTTTTTAACTTATCTTTAAAACATATTTCACTCAGCACAAGAACATTAGTCTTTCATATAACCTTGACAATGTTCTATCTTTGCTTATAAAAAATGTGACCTTTAAAAAAATAAAAATCAGCATTTGTGCTTTACAAAATGAATTTGAATAACATAAAATTCTGTACATATCACATAATTTACTTTCAGTCTTAAAAAAAACAGATCCATTTACATAAGAAAACTGACATAAACTTTTGTATAATAATAAATGTATATCATAGCACTCAACACTAAAAAGGCATTTCAATGGATTACATCAAGTTCAGAATTGGTAACATTACATTTTTAAAAGCATTTTTTTATTAACAAAAATGGTCTAAAGATTAAATTAATTTTTTTCTGAACCTTATTAGGATGAAGTTTGCAGTGCCTTATGACTTTTGTTTTTGTTACCAGTAGTAAAATATCAAATAATTTGTTTATGCAGCTGCTTTTGTTGTTTTTAGATTGAATCCTCCGCCTGTAAACCGTGGTGCATCTGTCCTTTGTGATATGATTGGTGGACCGCCAGACTGAACTAATACTCGGTCTCGCTCCCTGAAAAAGACAAGTTATTGATGATATAAGGACTTATAAATACTTTTGTCCATGTAATCAAAGATTTGAAAAATAAGGAGGTGGAAACAGTTTAGTTTAGTACAGAATGACTATTCCACTAGACAATTCAAGTTAATAAAATTAAGACTACTAAGGAATATATCATATAAAATCATGACATTTTTACATTATTATATTGACAAGATCTGGAAGTGCTCTATTTATTAAATCCCTTATATTAACTTCGCGGCCGTCTCATCATCTCATCATCTCATGGGCTGGGCGGGCGGAAAAAGAAAAGTAAAAAATGACCCACTTCCTGTGATCCGATCGAGCTGAAATTTGGCACACGGACCCATCTCACCTAACAATGCATCGTATTAAAATTTCAGATCGATTGATTGTACCGTAATTAAATTAATGCATTTTTAGTTTTTCCTTATATAACGTATGTAATTCAAATTCACGGTTTGTTATTGTTTTTTTCCCACGTGAGTTTGAGTTGACGCTTAGAGGTCGACCGTCGTGCCGACACCCCCTCACGTCCCATCCCCCGTTAAAAGACAGGGGACATCACTCGGTGTCAGTCTGTAAATATTTGTGGCGTTGGAAAATAATCAATACTTATTACTTATAATTATGACTCAAATATAAGGGATTTATAGTAGAAAAATTTGTTTTTACGGGTTTGTTTTTTTATACATCCTACTCTTGTCTTTACACGTTAAAATTTCTATTACTTGTCAAGGGAAATTCAATGTGTAAAATTATGAATTAATCACTCCTTAACACATGAATTAAAAAAAAATCTCTGCTAAATTTCCTTTTTAATAAACTTACTTATTCTGTTGTTCCTTCTTCTTCTGCATAAAATATTTCTTTTTCACTTCCTGAAGTTCACGGGCAATTCGTTCTATTTCATATTTGTATTCTGAGACTTGTGCTTCATACATGTTCAACTCTGATGCCATTCCCTATGATTGAACATGTAAAAGATTACTGTAACTGTCCAGTTAAATTAGGTATATAAAACAAGAATTTGAGAAAAACAGGACAATTTAAACCAATGTTTACCAATCCAACAGACTGACAAAACATAATAAAGATTAATTTTATTAATAGAAAAGGTAAGTGGGAGAAAATGACAGCAAGCTATGTATTTTACTCATACAAAATGAAATAGGAGTTAGATAAGTATTTATAAATATATTTATATTATGGATATATTTATATATATTTTTATAGATGGAATTAGTTGCATGCAATGAGATTAAAGTATTTTCAACAATTTCTCTTTGTGTCGTATGAAGCTATAAAATTGTTAAGAATGAAAATTTTCACTGACCTTCATCTGCTTTGTTTTTTCTTTGAGTGTTTGTTGGTAGATGGTCAGTTGTTCGGCCACCTCAGGTCCTGGCTGACGTGCCAGAATGTGCTTGAGCTCTAGGTAAAGTTTTTCTTTCTCCTGTATCAATAACTCCTTCTCCACAACTTCCTCTGTTTTCTGGATGAGCCGCTTCTGGAGGGTGTGGATCTTCTGTATCATCTCATAGGTGGATGGGTCACTGCCCTGAAAGTAACAATGGAATTTATAAACATCTAACGATTTTTGTTATGACTCATAGTGAACACATACAGCCCCTGGTAGAACTAAACAGTTTTATTCATAACATTTTAAGTTTTAAATAATTTAGGATATGCCTTTCTCCAGGATGAAATTATGATTGTGTGATCTAAAAAAAAACCTATGAAAACGGTGAACACACTGAAACATCTACAATGACACTTCAACTTGGATTCTTCCATCAGTCTTAACCACAGAGTCAAGAGTTCCCATCACATAGATGAGTGCTGGTTCAAAGATGATGTCAATCTAACAAAACAGCTCTGATTTGTTTTAATTTATTTTCAGATACAGGATGATAATATTTAAGTCATACACAAGTACTGATAGACCGAATGATACAATGCCCCTGTGTACATTTTTCATATAATGACAAGCATCAATAAAATCAAATCATGTTTTTTTTGCAGCCAGGATATATTTGATCTCATACGGAAAATTAAAGTCATCATTCTTCATTCCATAGTTGACAAACATGCCTGTGGTTCACAGACATAATATATATTATGGAGTAAATTCATTTTTAAATACTCAAACTCCTAAAGTTTAGAATTCTAAAGAATGAACTTTAAATAGATATGGGGTAACTGACAGCCATTCAGTTAGATGAGACATGAATGGGTTGTGAAGTTGTTATTCCTTCATCAAGTGCAACATTTCGGTGGGTTGCTTCTTATTCTTCTACATATTATTATTCTTTTGGCCTGAGACCTAGTCTCTTAAGGCCTTGGCTAATACCTCGGCAACCTGCTTCATCTGCTGAGCAGTGCCATGTAACATTGCCTTCAAGTGGGACTCTTTTGCCTCCCTAACCTCCCCGGCTATGTCGGTGGGTTGCTAAGTATCCTGCTAAACAAGTGTTTTTTTATGTTAAACTAAACAATACAAGTGATTAATTTACCTCTAGTTTCCTCCATCGATGGATATTCATTGGATTTTCTAACTCTTCTTCCAAAGCTTTACACCTGGTTCTCTCCCTAAGAAGTTCTCGCTGAATGTGGTACACTTCCCTCCTGAGAAAATAAAAATATAACTCCTCTTACAACATTCAGCATTGTAAATCTGTTTACTAAGAAATGAACAGTCATCAAGTATATTTATACAAAATTAATTTTTCCTTTTGTATACACATTCTTAAGAGCCTCAACAGCTGAAGGGAATTTGAATAATTACTAATTTAACTTCTGCGTTTTGCATAACCATAAGTATTTGTAATTTCTCTTATAGAAAATTGACTATAAATAAATATACACACTGCTTGCAAAAAGATATAAAATAGGCATATTGGATGAGATGGCATTGGCTGAGACTAAGACTAATGAGAATGAGAATTCATGCTAAGGTACATCTGTGACACAGTAAATGCAGCTGAATAGTTTTTAAAATCTTGCTGTGCCTTTTACACAAATTGTAGGGATTCATAAAAATATCCTGACCAGAAAGATGAAAGTTTTGTTTTTTTTAACAACAAAATAAGAAATAGTTTTTCTCTCAGAATATTACATCCAAACATAATGCACCTACTGAAATTGAATCTTCCTAGAGAGTTATCTTGTATTAATACCCTACTACAGTCAAAACCGGTTAAGTTGACGGCGTTGGGGTATGAAAAATGGCATCGAGATAACTGATGATCGAGTTAAAACGAAAACCAATATGGCGGAAAAATATTAACATGTGCTTGAAATTTCTTTATGTACATGATTAATTAGTTAGCGTTAATTAGTGATGGGACGATTAATCGGAATCGTATCGGAACCCTAATATTTCTTCACTCTTTCCTAAGGTTGTAATGACCGTTCGTTTTTAAGGACCGTTTAAAATTTAAATATAACCATGGTTCCCACTCAGAAAAACGGGAAAAAGTCGGGAATTCTTTTTAAAAAAATTCTCGGCTTTGAAAGTCGGGAAAAGTTATGACTAATCTCATCGTCACGCACGTGTTAGTGTCAAAGTCACGTATCTCACTGGTAACTAAGCAACAACAAACTTTTTTTAAAAAAATTTTTTTTTATTTAATTATATAAAAGCCACCGTCGATTCTCGATACAAACCTTTATTTTCATTTCTAAAGATATTCGTTTATCTTAAAAAATAAAATGATCAATGCATCAGAAAATGAATTAAGTTTAATAATAATATAACATGCACTGAGAAATAATGACGGATTAAAGATCGCTAACGCCGATTTACGGGCACCTCGGGTGAATACATCTAATTCACACATGGATCGAAAGTGAAAGAAGATAATAACATCCGGTAATTTTTATTGAAATCTCGTAGAATCACACAATAGCCGGAAGTCTCGAAGAAAGCGAGATGTCAACACTATTTTGAACTAAAAATGCATTGCTAGGCGAACCGACGAGGATCAAGCTAACCAACGTTAAGTTGCCAATTTGGCCCTCTTTTGTGCTCGAGGTATTAGGTTTCGGCGACTTAGAAAAATAGAATTAGCGGATGAAAAAATGCTAAGACAAAGAGAGAATTTGGCGGTTCCAATAAAAAACGTCGAGTTAGTGGGGTGGTCGAGCTAACCGAGCTCGAGGTAAGTGGGTTCGACTGTATTGACATTTACCTTAAATCCTGGACATTAGCTACACTCTTCTGAAGAATTACTTTTTCTCTTCTCATTTTTTTAATTTCCAGCTTAAGAATTCGAATATCTTCACATCGCTGATTGTATTGTAACTCGCCCTTGTTGAGCACTGACTGCTGAATCTTAATCTTTTCATACAAGAGAGCCAATTCATCATTACGCCTCACAAGTTGTGTGCCAAGAATGTCCCTCTCACTAATAACCTAGTGTGAGAGAATATGAATAATTAAAGACTAAGAGTACTTACAATGCAATAATTAAAGCTAGATTGATTAAAAATAAACACCAATTTACTTAAAAAATGATATTGTAAAGATTCCTTTGGTTATACAGAGAGGGTGAAAGATGCATTTTGATCTGAGAACACTTAAGTTTTTAGATTTTAAATAATTCCTTTATCTCATTTTGTATTTTTAGCTAAAACAAGCATTTTTGTTCTTCAAGGAGAAAAACAACTTATTCCAAAAATTTTTACTACATTTATTTTGTAGTCCCTCACAACCATTCAGTCCCTAGCCAATACTCACTCACCTGGTCAAGTTCTTTCTTCTGTCTGACCCTCTCAGCATCAGCCTCTCTGATGATCATAAGTAATTTTTTCTCCTCCTGTACCTGAGCCTCCATGTGATTCTTGTTCTCCAAAGCTAATTGTTTCATCTTTTGTAACTCAGCCTAGTAGTAAGTTATTTAATGGAAATGTTTAACATTTATTAATAATGACATTTAAGGCAAATAAAACCAAACAGGTTGTATGGACTTTATCTTTTTTTTTGTGTGTGCAAAAAGAACATTTTAACTGCATCTAATTTAGGAAGAAATCTAATGAGCAAAAAACAATGGATGAAAATAAATTACTACATCTTTCTTTTTAAAATAGTTTTTTATGTAAGTTTCAAATGATATTGTAATAAGTGTAATAAATATGGTCATAATAAAAGTCATCAGTAAGGATGAATAAATAATACTAAAATGTATGTTATAATCATACCTTGAGAGTGTCTTTCTCCTTTTCAACTTGTTGGTTAATCAAAGTCTCTTTGACCAGAGCTGCTTCTTTAGCCTGAATCTCTTCCTTGAGTTGGTCAATCTGATGTGTCATGATTCTCAGTTTGCGTCTCATTTCTGTGATCTCGTCCTGTCCAATAAAATATTTGTTTACACTATTTTCATCTTTACTGCCTTAGATATTTGTTGTAAACCCCATGGTTGCAGAAATGCTTATGGATTAATGCATGTCAAGACATATACAGTTTTACTAAATAACAAAAAAAAATATTTTAGTTTTCATAATCCATGCATTAATGTAATTATTTTATTCTTTAAAGTTAGCAAAACTCAAATGTTACAGCAACCTCTTAGAATATTAAATATCTTAACTCAATTTGATTGTTTAATATCATTTTTAATTATTTCAATATTTTTTATAGTCATAATTACACTTTCAATTTCAGACTAATTTCTTATTCTAATGCCATAACTTATGTATTTTTCTAAATATGTGGTTGTAATGGGTTGATGGATACTTGACATTATTTTAACTTATACAAAAGGACAGTCACCTGAGACTCAATTAAGTTTTTGCTGTACAAGTTTCTGTCTGAGCGGACAGCTTCATAAAGATTTTGCTGTTGCTTCAATTTTGTTTCAGCCTCAGCAATCTTTTTCTTATAGTCAAAAATCTGCATCTCTCGAACTTTGACATCTTCCATGTGTTGGAGAACCTTAAGAAATAATTAATTTCAAAACTTTCATAAAGTTTCCAAAAAAAATCTCTCAAGTCCTTTTCAATGTGAAAGTTGTGTAATTTTTTAAAAACTTATATAAGTAACATTTGAAAGTAAGCTTTTAGATCAAGTGGATGAGAATAATCAAATAAATTATAATAGGTTGAATGAAAAATCATTAGAATTGTGCTAGTTGATTGTTTGTGTCTGGTTTAATGCATACATAGGTTGTCATGATACTGCTAGACTTATGTGATTCTAAGCATGTAACTGATTTCAAATATTGTGCTTACTGCTGGCAGTAACTATTTTGTTATGGTAAAAAACTGAAATGTGTATTTGTGTGTATATTAATTTACTGCATTCATATGGTAAATAACTTTCTTCTTTAATCAATGGTGGAATGATATATTTCACTAACTATTTGTCAATGACAGGTTCCAAAAATACTTAACAGTTAAGTGACTGATTGTTATTGCCTACTTCACATAGGCCTAGAGATGTTAATACTCAAATTAAATTTTGAGTATTTGAAAGTAAGAACTTGTCAGTTAGACTGATATTAAATATAAGAGAGTAGATTTGTTGATCTTAAAAAGAAATATCTAGCAAAACTGTTGCCTATTCCATTTCAGATAAATGAATGAATGTAAAAACCAGTTATCACAAAGAAATATAATGAAAACCTAACCAGAACTGTATTTAAGCTTAAGTAAATTTCAGCATTTTATTAATGATATTTTTAAATTTGTGATTACTCTAAGAATAAAGTTCATCCATTGATACAAAACAGCAAGAAAAGAAGTCAAGGGAAATTTTTGGATAACAAGGTGACAAAACTTTAGAAATACTACAAATATGTGTCCAAATATAAATTAATTTATTATTCAGATACTGTGGCAATCATGGTATTAGTCATTTGGGGTTTACTTTAGGATTTTTGTATTTTATTTATTTATTAAATAAAAGATAAACAAAATGTGAGTAATGTTCCATTTAAAGGGATTAACAGGAGATTAAAGCATATTGAAAAATTACATGCATTTACAAGATCTTTTTGATAATTCCTTTTTGAAATAAATAACCGTATTTAGTTCTTCATATAAAAAATTAATTCTCATTTTGATAAATTTGTAACAAACATAGTTGTCAAATTCACAAAACCATTTACCTTCTGGGTAAGGTCACTGGCCTCATTGATGTAGCGATCTCTCTCTTTCTCCAATTGGTAGATAATTTTTCTCTGCTTCTGGGCCTCCTCCTTGTAGTTGGAGATTTCTTGTTCCAGATTTTTTTTAGACTGGTCATGTAACTTAACAAGGTGAAGCTGCTTTTGTGTGGCCCCAGCCGCTTTTAACAGATTCTATGTTTTAAAAAAGAGATAATAATCATAATAATAATAATTTGAGAAATTGTATAGCTCACTGTGCTTTTCATAAAAATAGTGATATATATATATATATATATATTTTTGTATGTATTTATAAATACATTGAATATAAAACATTGATATGTTAATGATATGAAAAATGTGAGCATTAAGTAAAGATAACATAGAGAATCATAATTTAAATTTCACAAGTATACAAGAATTATTATTCAATGACAAACCTTATTCAAAATGTCTCTCTCTCTGACTAAGTCATCAATGGCTTTTTTATCAAGCTCAGCCTGTTTTTTGGCTGACTCAAGTTCTGAAGATGTAAAGAGGATAAGTTAACAAAATTCTCTAAACTAACTAATTGTTTCAATGTAAATTTTCTCACAATTCTTGTACTTAAAAGCTGTAAGAATTGCTTGCCTCTTTCTAAGCCATTTATCTGCCCTTTCAGTGTCTCCTTCTGTTGTTCAATTTCAGCTTTGCTATCTTCCACACTCCTCAACTTTCTTTGGATGGTGTCCCTCAATTTGGTTTGACGCTGACTGTCAGATTTCTGAGTATTAAGCTCTTCCTCTCGTTGCTACGTTAGAAAGAATGTATATAATCTTCTAAAGAATTCATTTGCATAAAATAATAAGGATTAATACAATAATTTTTCAAAGTTGAACTTTTTTAAATTTTTATTTTGGCAGTGTACTCAATGCTATTATTATTAATTTTTCTTTCAAATAACAATTGTTTTATTAAATGCCTCAACAATTATTTAAATGGCTAATACTAGTACCACTTCTTACCTTCAGCAAAGTTGCTTGAGCCTGATTTTCTTGAGTCTGATTCTCATTAACTAGAAGCTGATTCTCATATTCACCTGTAAGTTTATTCAGGCGTGCATTCAGCATTTCAGCATCTTTAAGAGTTCGTTCACTTAAAACCTGCTCAAAAGTTTAAAGCAATGAGATACATGTCATTTTCCAATAAAACAAAATAATTTTATGAAAATGTTAGGTTACATGTCAGTTAAAAAGCTAGTGAGAAAAGCCCTTCCTGAAGATTTATTGCTAATGAGGATCTTCTGTAAAAATTAATTAATTTATTTCTAAATATTTTTTCATATTCTATTGATGGTCTTAATACTCCCTTATTCTCCTTTCCAAGATGTATCAATTGATTTTATTTATTGTATTTATCCTTCACATTACCAACATTTTCTCTGTAACATTTAATTTATTCCACTTGTACATAAATACCCAAGATGTATTGTACCCTTTGTTCTTTGAGTTGCTGGTCTAATGTTTCCTTTTCCTCCTTATAGTGCTCAATCTGACTCTGCATTTTTTTAATCTCAGAGTTTTTAGCATCTAGCTCAGCCTTGGCTTGGGTCAGGTCACGCTCTAACTTGTCACGTTTACGAGACTCACGCTGGGCTTCATTGTTGCGCATCTGAATGTCTGAGTTTAACTGAAATTAAATGGGTAGTGACTATTACTTTAACAATAAAGGAAATTATCAGGTTATAGTTTAAATTTTAAAGTCTATTTTAACTTTATGCATTCATAGAAATAAAACAACAAGTCCTTTTAAATCTGATAATTTTTGTTTTACAGTAACTGATATTTTCTTGATAACAGCAATAACAAACCTGGATGATCTTATCTTCAGCATCAGCTTTGTCTGCTTCAAGTTTCTGCTGCAGATTTTTTGCTTGTGTCAGCTGTTCCCGGAGTTTGGTGATATCCATGAGCTGGTCATCTCTCTCTTTAGTCAGTTCCTCTTTAATCTTCAAGAGTTCATTCACACTGTTACAAATCAGTAATTTGTTTATTTATTATTAGTGCTGCAGAAATTAATGATTAATTAATCAATTAATCGGTAAAAAATTTAATTGATTAAAATTAATTTGATCAATTAAAATTTAAGAAAATATTTCTAGTACTTTTTTTTCAATTTATTTTTTAAATTATAGAAAAAATCACTAACGTGAGTGCTACAGTTTGAATTTAAAACATTTTTGTGTCAACTCTAAAGTTAAGTCATGGATTGTTGCAGATCAGATACAAATAGTTATTAGGGGAGAAACTGCTATGTGACATTTTGTAGTTTTGAGATATTGACATTTTTTAGTTCAAAACTATGCAGTCTTACTATTTGTAAACCAAATTAAAAATAAACAAAATCTTTAACAACTTTGGCCATTAGCTTATAATTTTTAATAAATAAATTTGATTTATGATGCTTAAATAAGAAATAGTTCATGCTTTTATTGAGTGGGGTGGAAATGGAGTTAGTTGTTTCTTCACTATCTTTTAATACTAATTTTTATAGTTAATTCTTAAGGTAATCTAATACTTGAAATATATTAATTACAAATACTGATTATTTTTTTAAAAATTACTCATTCTTTTAAAAATTAACATTGTAATCAGTTTTCAAATATAATTTTTTTACAAGAATGTGTCTGATTGGAATTTCATGTCACATGGTTAAAAATAACACTTGAGAAATGAGACTTAGACATAGTTTCCATTGTAAACATTGGAGTTAGCTTTTTTTTCCATTGTATACATAATTTTGATTTCAATTTTTCATATGGATCAAAGCATTTTCAAAAAATAAAATTTAGTCCAAAATATTCTTCTTTAAGACAGGGGCAGGGGTAATACCTCTAAAAAAACAAAAATGTCACTAAGCCGTTTTTTTTCCCTTGAGGTCTTCCGTTGTATCTATATATGTGTTATATTTAATTGAAATTAATAGATTAAATCCCCCCCCACCCCCGATTAATTTAAAAAAAGAGTTTTTATCAGTACCAGCCCTACTTATTATATTTATGACAGATATTAATTTTTTTCATTGCAAGTAACCATAATATAAGTAATAGGAATATATAAAAAAAATTATATTTTGGCTTAAATATTTAATTTCAAACTCTGTTATTAGATAACTATATTTTTATTAAGCCTGTTAATATTATTTTATTTTGCCAGTTATACTTTTAATGAACAGGAAATACCTATGATCCTGACCAATGGTGAGTCCAGCTCCCTGTTCAACAAGCTTACTAAGCTGTTCTATCTCTGATTTTAACCGTTGAGCTGTTTCCTTTGACTTGGCTTCTTTTTCATGAGCAGTATCCACCATTTTCCATGCTTTCTCTACTTCCTACAATAATAACAATAATATAATTGGAGAACTTATACTATTGTGGGGCTGGGGTCACTCAGCTTCAGATTTTAAAAAACACTAGAGATAAATATATACTAAAAACATAGCATTCGTTATTTAACAAAACATAACATGAGTGGCACACATAAGGCACATACATCAGTCAAAGAAATGTCAGACTATCAGTCCTGAAAGTATAGTTTGAACAGTAGGAATCCATTTTAATTACATTACATGTTTCTTATCTAAAGTAATTATGCTTCTAATTAGTGGAATTTATCATTAAAAATTAATACTAAATCTTAAATTTTCCTGTTAATAAGATTAAAAAATACAAAAAGCTTGTTATGGAACAAAAATTGAAATATGGGAAATTGAAGAATGCAATTAACTTAAAATTAAATGATCAATTTACACTTAAAAAGTGAAGTATCAACTCACTTTTTTAAGAGATGCTATGGTTGACTGGTCTTCCTGTGATAGTTTAAGGGCTGTGACAACCTTAGCAGAGTTGGCAACAATTTCAGCATTGAGCTCTCTGCATTTTTGCATAAGTCTCCTTTCGCTCTCATGAGACTTCTTGAGTGCTTTATGCAGCTTTTCATATTCAAGGCGGAACTTTTCTAAACTCCTATCACCAGTGAGTTCAGCAAGAACCTGAAAAAAACATAAATAAATGTACAATTTTATTTTGTTTTACTCAAAATTTTAATTGGGAGAGTAGTTGATTCTAAGGTGAGTTGCTGTTTTTTTAACTTTAACCCTACCAGGTCCGAGCTCCCCCAACTAGTTTGCCCCTATACCTGGCCTACCCAGGAAAAAATAAATAAATGTACATGGGTTATGAAATTGCTAGTGTCATGAAAACCAATGGTTAGAATGAGCTCAAACTTTTAGATTTAGCAGGAAATAGGCCTACATTCTATCCAATGTTCCATTTAAGCTGAGTGGCTGCGCTGCTACGTGGCCACTCATATATCTAACCGACGCCGCGCAGCAGTTTATAATTACCGCACATCACATTTAGTAAATAAAAATATTTTAAAATGGATGCTGTGCAACTTTGCACCTATGTTCCCTCTGAGCTGCGAAACCACATGGCCGCGAAGTTTTTCGACCAACACCGCGCAGCAGTTAAGAATTACCGCGCAGCAATTTTTTTAATAATTTATTTAATTTTTTTTTAAATTATTATAATTTTTATATTTTATTTTAGAAGATAATAATTGTTTAATTAGTTGAACAGTGCTATCATCTAACGCCAGTTTTGCGCATTGGAGTGGTAGCCTTCCCAGCAGGATGAGCCATGCTTTACAAAGAGGTACTTTTTGCACATAGAGCACCTGTCATTGCTCTTGACCTTCTTATGTGGGTTGTACTTGTATGCTACACTAGGGTGTGCTCTGTTGTATTGAAGGTGTTTTTCCAAGAAGACAGTGCAGCCATGTTTGGAAGCAGTCACTTCTGGAATTTCAGGCCATTGGTTGCCTGGTGTGTGGCGTTGGGGGCATGGTACCATTTGTCCTCGGAGAATGGCTGTTGAGCGGTAATTGCCAATCAAGTCAATGCAGAGTTTCTGGATATATATAGTGTAAAACATGGGCTTTTTGTCAGCTGCTTCTAGTTTAGACACATAGATAACAAATGAATTGTAGCAGGCCCACATAAAGAATTTGATGAAAAGGCGACGGGCCACCGGTAATGACGGCGTGAGCGATTTTACCATTTGATCATTTGATCATTTTTGTCATAACCGCCCATGTGGCGATTGTAGTCCTGGACAAGCTGTGGCATCGGAACTTCATCAAGTGTTCCATCTTTGTATCTTCTGTTTGCTACTCCTATTTGTTTTGGGTCATGAAAGTTTGAGATGAATGTAATTGGCCTCTGATCCTGCCATACCATACAGGTTATGCTGCCCTGACATCGATAGCGACTTTCACCTCTCGCAAGCTTGTCCAACTTGTTCAAGGACACTAAAAATCAACGTAATCACCAACTCACTGCTTTATTCAAGGAAGAAAACCATTTGTAAACACTAATCTTGCAGCAAATGTGAGATTTAACAATGATTGGCTGTTATTTTTAGTACTTCTTCAAGGGATATCCCAAAAACCTAAAATTCGGTAACTCGTTATATGTAATTAAATCTATAACCAAAAATTCGTTAACTTGACCTGGTAGGGTTAATCACTGTAATTCATTGCTAGACATCTTGAAAGTATATTCTGGTGGTTGTTATTGTCAATTGCGTAACTGTTGATTTCCCACTTGCCTATTTAATTTTAAAAATTTGACTTAAAACTATTAAATTTGAGATTTGAGGATATTTATCCAAAATAATTTTAATTTAAATCTTTATGTATACTGATTTTAAGGATAACAGAGCTTTCAATAAGTTAATTCTGAAATTGCAAAACTATAAAAAACTAATCTTTGTATAAAAAGTTTTAGGTTTTTTTTTAAAATTTTGGAAGCTAAACTTTACAAAATTGGATTAACATTATTTTTTTTTAAATAATGAAACAAAGTACATAGTCAGGGATTATTAAAAGACTAAGCAAGTGCATCCTGGACTTAAAACTTAATGCTTCATTTAAAATAAAGGGGTAACTTTTAGTTTTGTGTTTGCAGAAAGTGAAATTTTATCAAAAACAGAATAGCCAAAAGGTTTATCATAATTATTTTGATCAATATTTGATTAAAAGTTTTGATGAAATACCACAGAAAAATTTTACCTCTTGGAAATCTTTTTCTAAAGCCTCAAATGCACTATCATCAATGGGAGGCTTCTCTTTGTCTTTTTTCTCCTGTTCATAAAACAGAGATAAGAGTTAAAATGACCAGAGCTTTTCTTTATAATTTATTATCGTAATTACAGAAAACCAAATAAAAAAATCACTAGATTGCATCGAAGTTTAAATTTAAAAATTCTTAAGCTGAATATATTATTAATTATTAATCATTGATCACTGAATTGTATTTGCAAGAAAAACTGAAAAACTAATTTTCATTAGTTTTTTTTTCTTTCTATTTCTAACCCAATGCTAATACCAATGCCTAATAGTCTACTACTTATTACTGTAACTATTTGCTTAATGATTTAGATTAATATCAATATTAATATTTTGTATAGTAATAAATTAGTAATGGGGCCGTCCATAAAAGACGTCACACAATTTTAGCCGATTTTTCACTCCCCCTCCCCCCCCTTGTCACGTGTTGTCACAAAAACTTAGACCCCTCCCTCCAATATGATGTCACAAAGCTTTGCCCCCCCCCCATTAAAGCTGTATTTTCTATTTAAAAAGAACATGTTTCAAATTCCCTTTTTAGTATACAGTATGTATTTAGCGTAAGGTCGCACTCTAGTATCGTAACACGTGTGAAGCTATGTAAAACGTTATTAAATAAATTGTAAGCAATCAAATATTTACATGGAACTTTTATTTAAAATTGCGCATTTTGATGTGACGTCACATTTCTCAAACACCCCCCTCCCCTCGCCACCATTGTCACAAATGTGTGGACCCCCCCCCTCTCCCCTAGGTGAGTGATGTCATTTATGGACGGCGCCAATAGTAATACTAGTAATACTAATACTAATACTGGCTAAAAGTGATATTAATAGATTCAAAATAATGTTTTCACTTTGATATAGTAATTTATATACTTATAGGCATAGGTCATATCATGGTGTTCATAGAGTAGACCATAGATAGAAAATTTTAAGGTTCCATACTATCTCAAACTTTTTTTTTAATTAATAAAATGTAGCTGGAAATTTATAAATGTGACTATTTTCTGTTCAATTTAGTTTAGTACTATTTAAAGTCGATGGTGATGGTGGAAGTTAAACTACCGCCGATACGCGATACTGAATTTAAATTTGTATTTAAATATTTTTTTAAAATATTTATACTGATACTGACAATATCAAACAAATAGACTAATAGACCTAAAGCCAAAGATAATAACCTAAGTTATAAGAATGAATTATTTAAATACGATTTATTCTGAATTCTTACCTCGGACATGGTGAAATTTATTTTTAAATGCCTACACTTAAATGTGTTTATCAATCATCAGCCGGAATAAATATGTCGCCTTTGTTTCTATGGTCAGCAGTTGCTAGGGATTTCAGTTATTTCCCTTTGTAACTTTTTTACAGTAGTTAGCTCTTTTCTATCTAAGTTTTAACACTTTATATATCGACTCAGTTCTGTCCCTTTTTTATTAAATCCATTAATTTACTTAATTCTCATTAAATTCTTATAGTAAATATTGATACTAATAAGAGTAAACTTGCTTACAGCGTTAGATTTGATGATAACTGTTGGAGGTATGCAGTCAAGCTGGAAAGAAATTAGTAAAACAACGTGTGACTCGTATTACACCAACTGCAACTACTGACAACACACTTTATTATTTTTTTGTGACTTGTCAACAAGAAGCCTCGCCTTTCATTATCCTCGATTAAATCAAAACAATAAAAACGAATTAAAAATAAATACTTAGCTGCAATGCAATATCTAAGAGGGCAGCAAGGTGAATGAAACTGAACATCATTCTATAACAGTAATTGAATTAGCTATATGGACGGAAGAGGGGAAAAGTTAGTCTTCTATTCATAATTCAGTTTTAACAATTGGAGGTGAAATTCGTGTTGGCAAAATCCTAATCAGTCTGAATTTGAATAACTTTTTTCTCTAAGTTCACCGTGATGGGAGGTGCATTTAATAGACACCGTTTTTGCGTTTAAATTATTGAAAGATCGTTGGAAAACTTCTGGTTGTTCCCTATTGCAGTGTTTTGTGATATGATAGGACATTTTTATGCTGCACAATATTCAGAAGTATGTTAAGTCCTATAGACGCCGCCCAGTCTCACTAAAAATGTTCAGTTACGGCAGTGTTTCTCAATTATTTCTGTCATGCCCCCCTCTGGGAAGAAATAAAACATTTCGTGCCCCCCGCGCGACTGTAAATAGTATCATTTATCTATAAAATTGTTATAAGTACACCTCTGCATAACGGTCAAACGAGACCCCCTTTACGGAGCCTCGCACCCCCAACCCCCGTGGGGGGCGCACCCCACTATTTGAGAAACACTGAGTAATGGGAACGTTTACAAACAATGCAGTAAATAACAGTGACTCTGACACCACACAAGGCTCAAGGTTGTTTTCTAGATTCGTATCTCTACATTATACAAAGATGAAAGGTTGTGAAAATGGCGCGTTGGTTTTTTTTAATGAAGACATGTTTGGCTTTGAGATTGCGAGGGCTATGTTTTAGAATAGAATTGTTCCTCTTGCCATAATAGATTGGATATGACCTCAAGACTTCGGCATAAGGAATGTTTTTAACCCGTTAAAGGATTGATGGAATGACTGTCTGCGAGTAAGGCCAGCATCTAAAATAACTTCCTCTCGAGTACCTCGTTTCAATAGTCATCCCTAGACTGGAAAACTCAATAAACGAAATATTTGTGGAAATTATAAGATGCTAATGATGCACTTGTGTGTTTGTAAAAATACTTGTGGCTGTCCCACGATTTCCGACACCCGAGATGTGTAGGGTGAAACTATTCTATTGATAAAGTTTGCTCCTCTCCATTAAAGGTGGAACTAAACCATCACTAACTTAGCATAGTTACTCTACGCCATGGGTTCTCAATGTATAATAATTCAAATAATAAGTTAACTGAGTAGGGCTGTCGTAAGTACGTATCGGGTACCCGTTGTAGTACGTATCGGGTACCCGTTGTAGTACGTATCGGGTACCCGTTGTAGTACGTATCGGGTACCCGTTGTAGTACGTATCGGGTACCCGTTGTAGTACGTATCGGGTACCCGTTGTAGTACGTATCGGGTACCCGTTGTAGTACGTATCGGGTACCCGTTGTAGTACGTATCGGGTACCCGTTGTAGTACGTATCGGGTACCCGTTGTTGTACGTATACCCGGGTAGTAAAATTGCGAACGGGTACCCGTAATCACGCAGCCGCATTGGAAATTAACAGAGTGAGATCAAGCCAATCGCCAACAGATGAAAGAACTGTTCAATTGAAAATGTATCGATTCAGTTCGCTTTTTCTCCGGTTTTTAAATCGAATCCGGTCGGTAGATGTCGGGCTGATAAATTGTTCTGAGTGATTTGGTAGTGACACAAGGAAATGCAATCTAATAATGTACTAAATGTGCGTTGTGTTTTGATTTTGGGATATTATAATAAGACTTCTGTAAATATAGTTTACATTTTTTAAAGTCAATAAACTAAATAATAGCATTGTCTTTGGTTTTAATATGTTGGCAGTTGAAAGCTGAAAATATCATGGATTTTTTATTACCAAAATTATAAAAAAAATATAGTAATAGTAATCTATCGCCCTTCCCCTCACCTGAAGAAATCGCAATACCAACGGTAGTCACCGACAGAGTCATTTGCTTACTTTGAGAACGGTAGTCACCGACAGTCATTTCGTTAATTTGAGGCAAGAAAGTAGTTGAGGGGGGGGGGTCCTTGCTAACTGCCAATTAACCAGTCTTACGAGAGGTTTTGAACATCTCAATAGTGACACGACGAAATACAATCTGAGCGAATAAATTCTGTGGACGTAGGATGGAAAACGGGCAAATGGCTATTTGGCCGCATTACATAAATTAGATGTTGATCGGCCAGATGCCACCCCCCTCCCCCCACACACTTTTTCTTTTCAGGTTCAGAATCGTTAAATGTTACCAATACATGTAATATCAAAATTGCTAACCAAAGCACAATCATTGGAGATCTTAAGCAGTTGTGCGTAAATTGTCACTCGAAATGACAGACAGATCATCAACAAAGGAGATGGCTTTTGTCACTCGAAATGACAGACAGATCATCAACAAAGGAGATGGCTTTCGTGAATTGATATTATCCATTCCAACGGATACTCGGGTTGAACCGACGGGTACACGGGCAGGCTTTTTTAAAAATCAAATGTATCACCCTTAAATCTGAGTCCTGTGTTTGTCCCCATGGCAACACCACTGATTTGGTCAAAGAGTTGGCCATTAGTTTCAAACGAATTCAAGGTCTCAGCTAATCAGAGTGTTGTTTAGGTGAGAATAGATGGACTAAGTTTACACTGGAAAAACTGCTAAATTTGAGAAAATATCAAAGAGGAATTGACGTATGTAAAGAGAGCGTACACCAAGCAGAAATATGATTAGAGAAACATGTTTCAAAACTTTGATCAGTGGCAAACTAGCGCAGTTGTCATCAAAGGCATTGGACGTATTAACTTTTGATAAGTCACAATAATAAGAAGTTCTACCTGATAGGCACTGTGTCGTGATCTGCCTCTGAATGTCGTCGTGCTGCCAGTACCTGGTGCCGTCCTTCAAAGTGGCACCCTATTGAAGCCTTGAGTTTTAGTTTATTAGATCAAGTTATTTCATGAGACAGTCAACATAAACGGCGAAGTTAATTTATTGACACAATTAAAGTTGACTACTGGGCTGTTAACGGATGCCTCAGAAATATTCTGAAAATAAAATGGTTCGATAAGGTAGAAAACTCCAAGCTGTGGGAGAGGTGTGGACAAAGAACAGTAGAACAACAAATCATGGAAAGAAAGTGGAGATGGATTGGACACACCCTCAGGAAAGATAACAGCAGGGCTAGGCAGGCCTTAGATTGGAACACCCAGGGCAAACGACAACGAGGAAGACCCAAGCGTACATGGAGACGGAGCATATTGGACGACGCTGGAAGGACTGGGAAGAATTGAAGCGTCTGGCAAGGGGCCGTATAGAGTGGCGAGGTTTGACAGAGGCCCTATGTTCCACAAGGAACTCAAAGGACAAATGATGATGACTGTCTGTGCCTACATTTGAGCAGATTTTATGTATTATTTTTTGAAGTCATTTATTCCAGTTTGTTTCTCATACATGGCTTTTAAACTCTTTCGTAACATCTTCTTTAATCCAAGGTGTTGAAAAAATATTTAATTTAAAAATAAAATAAAAATAATGTGGTGTCTTGGGCTATAAATTAGAGTCTGCGGGAATCCAGATGGAAAAACTTGGAAAACCCTTGTCTAAAAGGATTGGCAACTTCTGATATTTGTAGGATGGCCCCATGTGAAAGAGAAGAAGAAAGACTCATTTTAAAGCTCAGAAAAAAGAACAACATATTTTAGAAATGAATTTAATCTAAACAGAAAACTCTTAAATTAAAATATTTTTTATACACACCCTTAATAATATACATGTATTGGATTTTAAACATAATTTCAGTGTTTATTTTAAATTTCTTTTTCTGAAAGTGGTAGCAAAACTAGAAAATTCCAAAGCATAACATTTCCTTAAACTTATACTTTTGAGAATTATTGCTTTCATTTCTGGTCTGATCTTTGGTCCATTCACAAGAAGACAATGGGGAAAAAACTCTCTACTACCATTAAATTATGAGCAGGGATGCAAAAATAAAATTCATAAATGTTTGTTAATCTGAAAAACAGTCAATAACTGTTGCAAATCATTGTTCGCAAGAGCTCAGTTTAAGATATGGAAGGTTAATAAATGTGCTTATAATGTTCGTTATATGTCAGCCTTGCTCTTTTTTAAAAGTATTATACTGCAGACAGCAATCATTTGCCTAAAAATACTGGCATTTAAGAATGTGTACAACAAAAATAGATTTTCAATTTTTAAAATTATTTTGTAAGTAAGATGGTTTGTTTTGTGATTAAAATAAAATGCTTTGAAAGCGTCTAATAACTCGATTACTCTGTCTCCTGCTCA
This sequence comes from Ampullaceana balthica, assembly GCA_944989445.1. NCBI lineage: Eukaryota > Metazoa > Mollusca > Gastropoda > Lymnaeidae > Ampullaceana > Ampullaceana balthica. The sequence goes on along the minus strand of CALYLW010000139.1, from coordinate 1,452,913 downwards.
GTCTTAAACCTATGACTTTTAGATTAAAGAAGAACACAATTGAATGATTAAGATATGTGTGTAAATAAAATGCCTCGTACTGGGGTTGTATAGTGTCACTATTAATATTTGATATAAAAGCAATGTTTATTTTTAGTTGTAAATAAAAAAATATATAAAATAAATTTTCAATAAAGAATAAAAATTAAAAAAGGAAATTTCAGGGATGAAAATAACATTGTAAAATAACCAACACAAACACTGTTATATTAATTTTTTTTTAACACATTTTTATTTCTATTCAAAATACTGAAACCTCTAAATTACACACTAGCTTATTTTATCCTTGGATGACTAAGGCATCTATACACAACTTCCACTTCAAACACAACCCACTAAAGCACTCCTATTAATATAATCTGTTGCCATTTAAATGATGATGTGTAAATTTTTAATGTAAATTTGTATTTTTGTTAAAAATTAAATCAAAAAATTATTTTTTTTGCTCTGAATTAGACTTCTGAAATTCACAAAGGCACTCAGATTATCATTCAAATAAATTGTGTCAAAAAATAAAGTCATGTATTCATGCATGCTCACAGCAGTTACCCTCACATTTATTTTTAGATCAGTGCTCATGAAAAACTTAGAAATGAACCTGAGGTAAGTTACAATCTAAATGCTTATCTTAATAACTAGTATTAGCATTAGAGACCTCAACAAAATGTTATTGCCCCTCTTAGATAGATAAATGCTTTCTCACAAAAAGTAACAAATCTGATGTCCTTTTCTCTTTTTCCTTCTTTTTTTACAATAAAAATATGTATTGAAGTTTAAATATAGATGTATCAGTTCGTATATAGTTTGATAAGCGCTGTCACAGTTCATGATTCTTTATTTTACACTAAACTAATAGGTTTTTAAAAAATTCTTATTAATAGCATATTTTAATTAGTACTCTGAAAGCCCACATAATCAAAATAATAATATTGTAGTTTGTGCTTTAAGTTCAACACAACAATGTTCAAGTGGAGATCAAATGTTGGACAAGGCTACAACATGGTCACAACTAGACTTAACAGGTGGCAAGACTTATGAGTATGAATATACAAGTCAAAAGATTAGGAAATAAAAACTAATCAACAAGTGCAGCATATAAATGGTAAGCTCTAAACTACAGATTTTTGTTAGCTTTGTGTAATATATAATATATGTTTTGGTCTCATTTCTTTAAGAGAAAAAAAAAGCTTTAAAAAAAAGTAGAAATATTCCAGGACTTAACAAAAAAAGAATAATTCCGAAATTCTTTTTGCTCTAATGTAAACTATTAACAGGGGACGGATATTTTTCATGGCACAATACCTTCAAAAGATTACAGACTGTAAAAGCGATGCCAGTTTTAAAGTGAGCCTCTGACTAAAATCAATGAGAATTAATTGCAAAATAGAATTGATTATATCTGGGGGAGTTCATTAGTTTAAAATCTAGTCACAAAGAATATGCCCAGTAAAATTAAAAATCACTTTTTGTTTCGGGGAAACAACATTAGCTAAGAGGGTAGTTTTTTGTTACACTGAACTATATTATTCATACCTGGTAGTTGAGCTTGCTGGTCGTCCAAAGAAAACTTGAAATTAGTTTTTTTTCTATAGAAAAGTAACTCATCCTATGATACTATAATTTAATTCTAATTTTTCTAGACCAGCGGTTCCCAGCCTGTGGGTCACGCGAACCCTTGAGGGTCGCGACAGGTTTTCTGGCGGTCGCCAATTGTCGACTAAAAATGTTGACTGCAATGCAAATTTGCTCTATTTTGTAAAAACTTTACTTCATGTGGATCGCGGGTACCATGGCTTTTATAAAAAGGGGTCGCCACCCAAAAATGGTTGGGAACCACTGTTCTAGACTAAATATTAAAAAAGTGCTCATGTCAACTTTGAACATTATGTTTAATAACTTATCTGCAAAAATAATGATAATTAGATTTCTCCTGACATTAGACATTGCTCTAAAAATGCAAAGAAGTCTTTTTGTGTCGTAGGTGAAGAATTTATTCAAGATTCAGGGCATTACCTGATTTCAAATTATGTTTCATCATGGAGTTTTCTTAAAAATCAAAAACAAAGTAAACCTATTTTACAGCTACACAAGTCACAGCTTGTTCAAAATGTGTAGATATTTACAAAGGTTGAAGCGATTCAAATCTCCTTACAATGAAAGTGAAATAGTAAACAGTTAATAAATAGGCAAACAAAATGAACAATATAAATAGTGTGACAAATGCATTTCAGGGGAAATCGTTTAATTAATTAAAAATGTATTTCAATTCTAAATTGAATGCAAGTAAGATGTCATCATTTGCTGTCTTAATGTTAGATGCAATGATGTTGTTAGTGTATATTTAAGCTAATCTGCGCCATGACTTTTTTCCAGTTTTAATTATAACCTTCAGATTTAAATTTAATCTACATAAATTAATTGCTGATGAGAATGGTCTCATTTAAAACAAAATGGACTACTTAATCTCGCAACTATTGATATTATTGCCAATTCCATTTTCTTTATTTATAAAATATATTTCTAAGGTATGAGCCGAAAACAAAACGTTATATTTTAATTATTTTTTCCGAGACTTTTTAGGTAGAGTTATGACCCCTAGATACAGTCATTTCACATAATATCAAGATGTGTGCTTTGAATACAAATTCACCCGAGAGCCGATTGCAGTAATTTACAATAATAATCAAGTGTGCACCTTGCATCCTGCAGTTCACTTAACCCCACCATCGCTAGGTTGGCCCGGCTGTAGCTGTATAAAATCTCAAGGTCTTGAAAAGATTTCACAGCAGATTTCAGACTCATCATGGCACAACTTTCAGCTGAAATGAAGTAATTGAAAAGTCATGTCATTAAATTTCCTTTTTGATGAATAATTCCCTTAATGATTCAGAGGCTGCACAAAATCTAGAAATCTTCAAAAGTCAACTTACAAAATACAGCAAGGTCTTGTTCCACTCTTTTCCTAGCAAACTGTCCAAGCGTCATTAGAAATTCCTCTTCTGAAAAATAAAATATTAATTACATTTTATGAGATTCTTTTTTCACAACTTCTCTTTCAACTTGTAACCATTTAGTATACTAGGTTTAAAAATCAATAACTTACTGGACTTTGTGTAGACCTTTTGTTGGCTAATCAATTGAATACAATAAGTAAACAACTGTTGCTTTTCATACTTTATATACCTACTTTATGAACTGTTTGTATATTATGGTACCTTTTAGAAGTGGATTAAATGACCCCCAAGCTGATGAAATGAAGTAAAAATAACAATATCTGTCTTTGATTAAAATTAGGCTGTTCAACTGTATTGCTAACAATTCACATTACTTCAGATAAATTAATGCCCGTCTGTTCAGCTTTGTTAATACCAGAATAATAAATGTATAATATATTAACATATATTAATGCCGGTTTGTTCAGCTTTATATAAATATACCTGGTACTTCAGATTGCAGTTCATCAAGAGAAAATTTGGCTACAATGAGATGAGACTCCAGAGCTGGTCCAAGAACTGATACAAGGAAATGCAACCTTTCTCGGATATCTGTTCTCTCCAGATTAACCTGTTTCAAAATTATTACAGTGAAACATCAAAATGTCTTTCCTCTAATGTTGAGACAACCAATTAATCAAAATGGATAAAGAGAGCAAGAGCATTAAATGCTAGTTAGTCTAATATTTACTTAACAACGAACCACTAATGTTTGTTGAGGCTCATAAAATTCTGTGTTGTCATCGTCATCAACATCCATTGATATTGCCAGCCTATCAGCCCATCTCCTGTCTTTACCAGCAAACGTAAATTCATCTCCCTGGTTATTGACATTTTTAAAACGTGTTGTCATGAAATTAATTTTATAGTGGATGCAGAGCTTTTACTCAATTTACCAATGACTGAATTATATTTTTTATTAAACAATTTCTAATGGAATTTCTATATTCAGACATTACCAAATTAGCAAACTAAAAAAAAATTGCTGTTTAAAATAGCTTCTTGTCATACTAAATTCCAGCAAACAAATTTCCTGGAATCATCTCTGACATAGCCAAACATACAAAAGACAAGCTCATTTTCATCATTTGCTCAAGCCAGTAGCACATGAACCAATTGCTGCTGGATACTTTGAGGATAAAAGATGAACAACTGATCCCATGAACTTGTTGGCCCTGATCAATTATAAACCCTTTTTTGAAAATAGTGATAGTAAAACTGTGTTGCATTGCTTATATTTTGTTAAACAGATAGCTATGTTTTAGTGGCCCACTAAAGAGTAAAAGATGGCTAAACTGCACAGCCAAAATTGATACCAGTGTGCATCAAAGCAATTTTAATATCTCTGACGACAAACTTCTTTAATGATGATGCCACATATCTTTGTTCTTCAAACATTGAAATTATTAATTTAAAAATAAACAAACCTTGATGTCTTCCTCTGTAGATAGGATTTCCTTTGTTATGAAAGTCTCTACCATGCTAATGAGTGCTTTGTTGAGATTTTCACAAGGCTAGAGAGAAAAAAAAAGAAGAAGGACATAAATGTATTCCAAAATCAAACATATCAGACCATATATATTTGTAGATGACATAAAGCATTTTAGGCATTGACACAGGTGTAGTTTTTACAGTAGCACATTAAGGTGTAAATATACATTACAACAATTCATACTAAAACATAAACACATTGTTTAACTCACAGGGAGAAAAAATGAACTCATTATGAATGATGACACAGATTTCTTCTGCAACTTCAATGATCTTTTCTCTTGAGACCTTAGTTTCTTTGAAGGGTGAGGATGTTTGTACATTAAAAATGGAGAGATTCCCTTCCAACAATACAGCCACACCTGTTGATCAAATCATTTAAATTAATTTCAAATTAAATTTGGGATATTACCGATACTAACCTCGTGTTTTCATTTAAAAATTACATTTGATTGCCTTCTTAAAAAGACATTAACTTTAATCAAACCGAATATTAGCGTTCTAAACTTTATTAAATCTAATCGCACCTAAAGCACTCTCTAAAGCAAAGTGTGTTGTAACAAGATTGCCATAATAGCTGAGCTCGAATACCGAGGGTAGTGTAAGGTTGGGGTACAGTTTCAGATCATTGTTTTCTTCATGCCTGAAATATTAGGTAAACAGAGAGAAAATTTAATTCAACATGACAGAACAATGTTTACACAGTTTTTAAATTAAAAGTAACGACCATATAAAAGCGAATTTGAAATGTGACATAATTCAGTTTGCAATGAATAACACTTTAAAATAAAGATACATCATCATATTAAAATTGACAAGGTTTGTTTTATATCTTTGACTTGCAACTATTAAAAACATGTGAAATCAAATTCTAAAGTTAATTTGTTATTCCTTAACAAGTACTGCTGATAAGCATGTGTCTCACCATTCTTTAGATACAAGCTTATCCCCTAGTAAAGTCTGTGCATAGATGATGACATCTTCTGACTGTCCACAAAAGCCAACATCTTTGTTCTGGGCTTGGAGTTCCCTCACCATCCAATGGACACCTTTTGTCAACTCTCTCATGTAAGCTCCCTTAAACCACAAGAGTAACATTTTATCATTTTAAAACTAACATGAAAAAAGTGGTTTATAATTTGAAACTTATATCATTCTTTGACTAGAATTACACACTTGGAGGTTCGTGACTCTAACACCCCAGATTATGTCAGACCTCTTGTACCCAGGTTAAAAAGAAAATAAACAAAATGCCAATGCCTACTGTTAGAGCCTTCATTAAAGATCTTTTTTTCTTTCAAAACTTAAAAATTAACCCATTAAATTATCTAATTACACAATTTACCTGTCTGTATTTTGTCAAAAGTAAGAAAGCAAGAAGATGAGTAGCCATTGGTGCTGTGCAGTGGTCACTTGCTGTAGGATAAAATTCAACATTAATGAGCTATATTTAAACAAACGTAACAAAAGCGAATTTTTTCCGAATTAATTTTGAGCAGATTAAAATAAACTAAAAATGGCTATTTACTATAAAATACTACATTGTTTTACAAATACTTTGAATGAAATTTATTGTCATTATTTGTATCTAAATTTAAATAACTTCAACATACATAAAGACATTATACATATATGAAGCTTAATCATGTATACATGATGATGATGTGATTTGACCCTATTTTTTAAATCCCTTATATTAACTTCGAAATCTTGCCTGTCGTCATCTCTCTCTTCGTACGTCGGTCGGGCGGAAAAACAAAAGTAAAAAATGACCCACTTCCCGTGATCCGATCGAGCTGAAATTTGGCACATGGACCCGTCTCACCTAACAATGCATCGTATCAAAATTTTAGATCGATCGAACGTACCGTAATTAAATTAATGCATTTTTAGTTTATCCTATATAACGTATGTAATTCAAATTCACTGTTTATTGTTTTTTTTTACCACGTGAGAGTTTGAGTTGACGCTTTGACGCGACCCATCAAAGTACCGGCGTGCTTTTGTTTACATTTTACGTGTCACGCTGAGCTCGGACCAGCGATCGGTGACCAGGCTTTCCCCCCCCCCGGGTTATGAAGCAAAGTTGAGTTAAGACAGATTCAGTCTGTAAATGTTTGAAAATAATCAATACTGTTAGTTATGTCTCATATATAAGGGATTTATAGTCAAAAACTTAGTTTTTACGGGTTTGTTTTATTTACAAACTGTATCATCTGCAAGATTTATAAATTACATTATTGGTCCTAGGCCTTTCTTTGCATGTTAAGATAATTGATGCTTAATTTTAATAATTTTTATATATGTTCAAATTTTTTAAAAATATGTTTTGACCACTTACTATAAACTGTATGATCTGCAAGGGCCTTTACCACCATCCTTGTTTTCTCAGCATCCCCGTTGGTGGATAAAAGAGTTTGTGAAAAGTTGGGATAAGAATTTCCACCAAAGTCCAACTGAGAACGTCCTGGGGTCACTGGAGCAGTCAGTGGATGGTAAGGGTTATTTTTTGTGTGCTGCATGAATTCCTTGAATAGAAAATTAAGTCAGACTAGGAGATAAGATTCACATCACAAGTCATGAGTTCATCATGGATAAAATTGGATTTAAAAATAATACGAAAAGTTTTCTTATCAACCAATATTCATACCAAATGAATTTTTTTTTAATGCAGTACAGGATACAGGTATAGATACTGACAAGATTTAGACAGATCCATGAGAAGTACCTATAAGACTGTGTTAGCTTACCTTAAGTGAGAATGGCTGAGCAAAATCCACCCTGACACTGCCATAATTGTTGAAGAAAACTCGAAATATTGCCTTCACAGCACCCCAGAATGATTCTCTAACTTTACCCTGGCCCTGCAATCAAAACAATGCAATAAATTTGTCAAGTGATAACTTGATTACATAAATTAACAATAAATGCTTAAATACAGGAAATAATCATGTGATATAAAGAGTTAATAATTTAAGAAGACACATAATCTTACCATCTGTTCAGTGCAATAGTTTCCATCTATTATCTTCTCATAACTAAATGTAATTGGAACAATGTAAGCATCTGAGATTTCACCTGTAAATTCAATAAGAATTAAAGAGACAGTTTTACTTTACACATCTGGTTTATCAAAATAAATCTCTGAAACTGAAAAAAAAATTATCCACAACTATAAAAACAAAAGTAAACGAAAAATAAAATGTATAAAATTTTTCTGTAAAAAGCTATCAACTGTCAGTAATTGATAAGCTTGTAGGGATGATAATAACGTTAGCTATTGTAGACCTACCTTCGTTGCACACCTCCACTACAACAGATAAGAGACCACCTTTTGGGATCACTGCCTTCCCAGTTCGTGTTCTGCCACCCTCAATAAAGAACTCTAAACCTTCTCTGTGGCTAAGAAGTTTTGTCATGTACTGGAAACAGAAATTTAAAATTAATGACTAACATCATTAAAGAACAAATTAGTGAAGTATTTCTCAAAAACATATATTACAAAAAAGTCAAACTTTTCGTGAAAAGTGAATGAAGTAAAGTGATTATTATTTTAAAGTAAGTTAAATGAAATAAACTCACCTCGTGCAGTATTGCTCTATATAGTAAATCCTTTTGGCCTGCTTTGGTATCAAGGCGACGACGTATGAAAAACCCTCCAAGTCCCCTCATGAGTAAGCTATAAAACAAATGACAAACATGTTCAATTACAATTAGATATTAAACAATATAATTTGCAATTGTCACGCAAGTAGTGTCTGTCAGTCAGTCCTGACGCTACTAATTTTAGAAAGCAGGGAAAACCAAATTACTGCACCAAAGCATCAAAAGGTGTGCAAATTAAAGATGCGCTGTAAAAAAATAATATATGACGTCATTGTTTTAGTTGATATTTTAATTTTGGAAAAGGGATCAATGTAAAAAGAGGATATGATGATGGTTGATTATAAAATCAAAAAGACAAAGGGGGCGCCGTAGGCGCCCCGCAACCCTTATTATAAAATACTTTGTGTACATTTCAGAAAGTTTAATATTTCGTATTTATCAAATCAAGGACAAGTTAGTTGGGCTTTTGAAAAAGGTCGGCGCCGTAGGCGCTAAAAGAAAGTGCATTTTTTAATAAAACAAATAGAATTCAGCTGAAAACTTCCGTCATTTTTGACGGGTGATACGCTAGTTTGTCAATAATTTATTATCTGTCCATTTAGCATTATATAAATATGGAGCAGAGCTATTAGTATTTTTAATTAAAATTTTTATACTGTTGTAATGTGTCAATATTAATATACTTGAAGAATGGAATGTCCATGTTGTCCCCAGCAGCAACATATGGTGATCTAATATCGTAGTGCCACAAGATAAGAGTTACCAAGATGTAATCCAAATGACTTCGATGCAAGGGCAGATAAATCATAGGAACACCTTTCTGAAAATATTTTTAAACGATTATTTTGTTCTATAAATTACTCTTTTTAAGAACGCTAGTTAACCGTCTAAAAAAAAGTTAACCATCCTTTAGTAGTAGCAGGGTATTTTTCCTATAGTTCTCAGAACCATCAAGAGAATTTTTAAAATTCAGCAACACTCGACCCGCATCATCCTATGGTGACATCAAATGTGTTTTAGTGTCACTGCCAATCATGTTCAGCTCTGCTGCATGAAGGCCATCAACTCAGCGAATTCACACACACACATACACAGTATCAATCCTACTCTAAGTAATGATTAATTAATTAACAGTCAACAACCTTACTTACAACAACTGATAATTATAAATCTGAAAATAACAAACATTTGAATATTTTAATTTTCAGACAGAGAATGTCAATTAGACTAATTAGTGTCTTATTATAACCGAGTGATTTATTCTCAACATTGTATGATTCCAAAGTAATAATATCACAAAATTAGGTCAAGTGGGGGTACAATTATTCTGGCTAACCTGACTAGCTTGTTTGACCATCATCATCTGACCTCTACATACTTGGACACTGCGTAAAAATTTGGAGAGGAACTTAGTCAAAAACCATGCTGTCACTCTGAAAGGATAGATAATTAAAAAAAGCTTTTATTAATAACAAACCTGCAGAATTCAAGAAACAAACAGAAAATTCTTAACTGATTGTCAAGAATTAAAAATTCATAATTTACTAATATGAATTACAGTCGAACCCACTTACCGAGCTCGGTTAACTCGCCCACCCCATTATGTCGACTTTTTTTATTGGAACCGCCAAAGTCTCTCTTTGTCTTAGCATTTTCTCGTCTTTTAATTCGATTTTTTAAAGTCGCCAACACCTCATAACACGAGCACAAAAAGGGTCAAATTTGCCACTTAACGTTGGTTATCTCGATCCCCATGACCAATCGCCAGCTTTTGAAAATGTTAGCTATGATTTTTTTATAACCAAGGGAAGGGACCAATTTTCTGCCTCACCAGGGTCTGCTGCTGACGTCACAGCCCGCTTGCTCAGGGCTGTTACTTCTGGTACTATGCTTCGGTAACTAAGCGAATACATTTTTTTTTAAAATCGGTCACTAACGAACTCCAGAAACAGTGATGACGTGTATTTTTATATTTATAGACCAGAATATTATTATTATTAAGAAAACGCTTTGATTTTGATGACACGTTCGCTCGCGTGTTGGCTCTGGTATTCTGCGGTAACACAATTAAAAATTAACTTCGGGTAATAAGCTAATATGCCGACTAAGTCCTGATAAAATGGAATAAACAGTCATAATAAGATGGAATTTATTTAAATACCATGTTATGTTTCACTCGTCAACTTGCCAGAATTATTGAATTTCGTCGCGCACACGACGATCCCCCCCCCCTGGGGTGGGGTTTAGGTGGGGTTGAGCTACACTGGCCATTTAACAAGGCATGCTTTGACTCAATTTAAAAAGAAAAATGTTCCTTCCCCCACCCACTGTAGATGTATAACAGTGGGGGAGGGGAGGTGTCTCTTCTCGCGGTCTTGTCTTGGTATGTCAAAGCAAGAGGCTTCCTTTTATATAAACATCAAAGACCTTTCAAGCCTTCTAGCCTTCCCCCCCCCCACCACCCTCATTATCCCTAACTAGAAAGCTCCGTAACTTGCCCCCCCCCCTGTCTCTTTGAGTTCATCGACTGTAGTAATAGCCGTGACATTTGACCGTGGTTAACATGAAGCGCTCGTACAGTGCCTCGACAACTAATCAAATTAAATTTGATTTTTTAAAAAGCATTCCTTAGCCGTAGGCGAAGTAGACTAATAGTGATGACGTGTATATTATTTAGATACCGGAATAGGGAGAAAGCGATTTGAAGTCACCGTCGCTCAACACAACAAAAACGAACTCCGGGGTAAAAAGCTATTACGGCTTATTGAAGGTGCAGCTGAATAAATTATTGAAATTCCAAAGACTTAAAACTTATTAAAATAAGCCTAAACATTTTTAAAGATGAGTGTAAGCTGTCGTTTGATAGTCGTAACTACGGTAAACACTAAACCTAGCGTAATAGTAGTCAATTATTAACAAATATATTTATTTGAATATTGATTGTTTTCCTTGGTCCTTATAAAAATAAATGCCTTGGTATTTATTAGTAATAAACTTACACTAAGATTATGACTTTAATTATAATTACATCATTAGTATTAGTAGTAAATAGCATGAAATAATAAAGTTCAAGGACGAGCGAGCAAATGAACTAGAACTAGAGGGGGAGAGCCTCAGTCAGAGCCGAGTCACTAATTCATTTACATAAATCATACTCGCGAGGACATTCCATTTCGCATAATATAATATATCACATAATTTAACATTATATTGATATTTTGTATATTCCGATACGATTCTGATTAATCGTCCCATCACTAATTAACGCACAACACGTATATAAAGAAATTTCAAGCGCATGTTAATATTTTGCCGCCATATTGGTTTTTCGTTTTAACTCGATCATCGGTTTTCTCGATGCCATTTTTCATACCCCAACGCCGTCGACTTAACCGGTTTCGACTGTAATATTAACAATACTTTCAGTGGAAAGTATATTTATTTTAGCTTTCACTTACTTAATGAACACTGAAGAAACAGATGCTTTCATTTTGTTAATTGTATATATGCAACTCTTTTGGATGACTGCAATTTGTTTGGTCAGGGAGCCTTCATCTCCTAGAAACAAAAGATTTTCCTGTTATGAATGGTGAACTGAACTATTAAATCATTATCTATAATTAAGAATACAATGATCAAAAATAAAGTAACTGATGGTTTTTGCTGGAAGTTTAGATCTTAATAATGAAACAACCAACCAAGAAAATGCCTACCTTGAAGTATATGGATTTCTTGACTCGCTGTCATTTCTATGGCATTTATGACTCTAGAAATGAGAGTAAACAGTTATTATTGTTTAATTAAAGCTTTAACAATAACAATAATAGCCCATGCATAGAATCTAATTTTTGGCAAGATTTTACTTTTACTGATATTTCAATAGGATTTAAAAATAATTGATCTCACCGTGGACTGTTCAGCACTTCCATTGAAAGATCTGGATATGTGTCAAATAAGGGACGTCTCAATGCGTAAGCTTCTACATTAAACCACCTTGACAGGTAGCCAGAGTTACTGAAGGAATGCATCCACATGTTATTAATTACAATACAAAACCAAAACATCCTCATACATTTTAATTGCTGAATATCAAGTTTTACCAAAACTATTTATTTTTTAAAAATAACTGTGTACCATCTTTAACACATTGAGTCTTTTCAATTCAAAGATGTATGTAGTTAATGAGTAAAAATATTGTCATCAAAAAACTTACGCCATTTCAGTTCTAACATCCAATATATTTCTTATTCCCACATCCCTCAACTCAGGTTTTATGAACTCCCGCTGTCAAAATTATGAAAGAAATAACATTAAGGCAGAGAAATAAGACCATTTATAAAAATGATGAAAGAGACAATAATTACATGTATTACTAATTTGAAAGGTAATTTTAAAAAATACATGGTTTCATAGATATAATTGTCCAATGATATAAAGGATCTTACATTAACAAAAAATTAGAAGAGGTTGATTTACAAAGTATTTTTTCATTCAGATTCAATAGGTGTACTTCCAGTATATAATGCACAAGTCACTGCAATATCATTTTACTTTTACTGCATTAAATGGTATCATTCCACTTTTGTTTTTACTGTCATCTTTTAATGACAAAATCAACTAAGAGATCCTCACCCGACTTTGAGGCATACAAGCACAACAAACACCCATCAATGGTCTCTTAGTGGTGAAGTGGTCAGGTTGGAATGATGGGGTCAGCTTGAAGGCACTGATTGTCTCAATATCAAACTGAAAAGGTTTGAATCATTTTCAATTTTAAACACTAATGAAAAGTGAGCATATGATTGGATGAAATTTAAAAACTTTGAACTTAAAATCCAAGCAACAAAATAATAATATTTGTCCAGTGTATTTTAGTGTGTGAATAAGCAGTACAAATATAATCCATAGTGTACTCTGATGTGTCAGAGGTCTATCATAACAGAGCAATTGATGTACACTTCACTTAAATTCCACAAAATAATTAGCAGTCCATAAACTGCATTCCTTGAATGTGCCATAAGTGCCATCATATTTAAGCATATTGTTTACAGACAAACACCAGCATAAACATTTTTTTTAATGCTTAATGAAAACAACACATTGTCATGTAATGATGTAAGAGCTGTGATTAAGGTTGCACAAAGCTACAGATTAAAAGTATTATATTACAACACATTAAAAAATTGCCAAAAGTCAATATTTTAAGTCATCTATAGTCATTAAGTCCCAGAATTTTATCTAAATCCATAAAAATGAAAAGTTTTAATAACTTTCAAAACATAATTTAAAGCGTAATGCTAAAAACAACATTTAACTATTTGGAGTCCAAGCAAATTTATTTTCAAAATTTAAACTAACATCCTGTATCATTAATTATATAAATTTACTGTGCCATAAATCACAAAATAAAAGTCTTAAAGAGAACCCAACAGTTTCTATCATAAATAATGTGCTAGGTATTGGGAAAAAACAACATATTTACAAGATGTTCTTATTTTGCCTTTCATACAATGAAAAAATTATTCGATGAATTTATAATATAATTTTTAAAAAAACAGACATTTTCAGCTAATAAGGATAAAATTAGAAGCCACTTTTTTTAAATTTAAATATGAAATTGCTTTGCATACAAAGCTTATCTGAAGCTATAACAAATTCAGGAAAACTTGAAATATATAATTAAAATCTTGCGCTCATTCAAATTTCATTTATTATTGTATAACTTGACAGCTTAAGCTAAATACTTTTAGTTTAGTCATAATAAAAGTAGCTGGGTTTTTTTTAATAGAGTTAATGCTTAGTTTTTGAATCGTTAAGTTTTTTTTTAAAAAACACTTTAACCTTTAAGAAAAGGTTGAGCATTGTAAAATTTAATTCTTTTATAAATGTGTGGGGTTATTGTAAACTAATTAGTTCACTTTGAAATAAAAACTATATCGATGATTCTAATCTATTAGCATTTCATTGCTATACTTTAAATAAACTCACCCTTTTTTCTGAATCCACTAGTGTTGTTCGTCTCCGGAATAAGCGTCTTTGTGGAAGAGTTTGGTTGTATTGATGTGGAGGACCACTGCCTCCCAGTGTTCTCATCTTCTTTGTAGACATTTTCTCAAAATGTTGACTTAGTTTTATTGTTGTATCAAATATTCAGGACCATTTTGAGGGCCTAAATATAATTGAGAGATATGGTAATATTATTTTTTGTAAGGTTAAATAAACCAGCTATTTTTTTACTTTTAATTAGATTTTAGGGGCACATAAAATATTTTAAAGGGCCTATAAGAAAATAATGTTCTGTTTATGAATGCATTAAATAAGTAAAAAATATTAATAGATATTGATTATTACAGGTAAAACCCCTTTTCTTCTTATTATTATGGCTTGTTTTCTTATTTTTGCAATTAAATATAAATAAACAACTATCCTGGACTAAGATCTTAAAATTTATTGTCCTTAACTTTTGTAACAGTTAAGGTATATGAGTATTTGTTTTGTGTCATGATGGAGGTCAGTTATTTTCAGTTCCTTAATAATAGCAGGTCAAAGTCAAGTGAAACTTTTAACTGTCAGCTTCTCAATAATGAAGCTGTTGCCCTAAAAAGCCTCTGAGGGGCAATGAGCCAGGAAATTATTTTAATCTCTTAGCACTTTTAGGTGAAGTAGTTCAGATCAAAGAGGTTTCTCAAGTAACTGTAGCATAAAGCGGGAGATGCAAAACTTTAAACACACAGGATTTAAAATCTGAATTAAAATAATAAAATCACTAATGCATCCTAGTTTTGCTTGAAAATTAAGTGACACAAATTGAATATATCACACTTATTTTAATATAGCATAAACAAAGGCTGCCATGACTGTAAGCTATATATGATATATTCAACTCTTATTCAAAAGCTATTTTAAATTGTACAATGCGTAGAGGCTATAATATAGGCCTTTTAGATATTTATTATTTAAAAATAATTAAATATCTTTTTACAAAAGATCAAAATTACAGTATTAAAACTGAAAATGAAACAGAATCACATTTTACAAAATTTTAATTTACTTTTTATTTTTTGGGAGATAAACTGTTTTTACGTTATCTGTAACTGGCTAATTTTATTGTTTATTTTAATCTTCCTGGCAAAACAGTGTGATCTAAAAATATTGAGGAGAGGTGCACTCTCCCAAACCCCAATCCGTAATCAAATTTATTCAATTAATTTCACTATATATTATATAATACAAGCATATTAAGTTTATACATCAATAAATATTTTGTCTGGAGGACGGAGATTACCCTATCATATAAACATGGTAAATACTGTATGTTCCAGATAGCTTATCATAAACATTAACGTATCCTGAATAATATTCTGACTACCAATATCAATATTCTAGACTGGGGACTGTCTGTCAAACGGGCTACCACTGCACTGGATTCCAGCAATAAAAGCACTACATCTTCTTATATCATTCTTAACATATCAATTGCTCTGTAGCTAAGGGGCCGTCCATAAATGACGTCGGGCACCTAGGGGGAGGGGGGTCACACTTTTGTGACGAGGGGGAGGGAGGGGGGTTGAAGCGTGACATCACATCAAAAGGGTAACTTTAAATAAAACTTCCACTGAAATATTTGGTTGCTTACCATTTATTTTATGACTTTTTAAAAAAAAATCAGTGCTTCTCAATGTGCCGGTCGGTAGGCCATCAGACGCTTGTTGGCATAAGCTATCAAGACATGAAAATTAAATCTAATTATAATCCTTAAGTTTGAGAACCCACAACATAACTTATGAAATTGTTACCCTGCGTAGTTTGATGTTGACATCAAAGCATTTGTGATCTAACCGCAGCTCCGTTTGGTTCTCTTACGGCAGGAGTCAGCTAACTTTTTTGCCCATTACCCCAAAATATACAAATTTATGTGTGCGTTACCCCCCCCCCAACCTCCAGACTCACATGACTCTGGGATTTGGGGGAGCGTCATTAGCCCCCCCCCCTGAAAATGCTACTGGTGAGTTTTACAAGCATGACAAGTGTCTGAAATGATCTGAATAGGATTATGTGGTGTAGATATTTTAAGTCAAAATGACACGGAATATCCTTTTTCTTTAAAGGGGGGGGGGATCTATTTGATAGAATTATAAACGTTTTAAGCTTGATATGATTGTTCGATTGGTTTTTGGTCAAACGCCCCTGGCCATTCTAGATATAATGATAAATGAGCCCATTTAAAATTAGTCAATTATTCATTAACTTTATTGAATGCATCAAATTCTTGACATCGCAATTCGAGAGGAGCACAAAACAACTTTTCTTCTTAGCTCAGTTTTTAAGGCATTAATTTTAAATATTACAGAAAGGATACTTGATACAGTCAAGTCATGTGGATTAAGATTATTGTCACTCGTGTCAATATAAATGAAAGTAGGGTGGATTTAGGTGTCTTCGTATAGTACGTAGGTAAGAAATCTACATAGTTGTCAAATTTTAAAAAATGCATTTTATGAAAGGAACCGGTTCAATAATGAGCATATGTTCCAAGCGTACACGTACACATGACATATTTTAATATATCTAGTGGATTGTAGTGGATGTTATATGTCCCAAAAGAGTCAGCAATACCCCGAAGAATTCCCTTTTGACCCCAGATGAGGTTATTTACCCCTTTTCGCCGACCTCTTTCTTTCAATCAATTGAGGGATTTTTAAAAATAGTATTTTTAAATAATACGGGCGGGTGTTAGGTATAAAAATTTAAGATTTCTTAATTTAGAAGGCAAAAGAGAGATCTATAAGAGAGAGAATGAGTGAACCGCATATGTTAAACCTCATAAGCGCCCGCCCCACGTTTTTAGTCATATTAAATCGAAGTACTTGAACTAATAAGTTTTAACTTATTTTCTTCTTTTTAGTCCGCTTATAAAAACGTGGTTTTTAAAAATCTTTTTTTTACTTCTATTTATTTTATTCTTTTTAGTCCACTTCTAACAACCTGGTTTTTAAAAATATTTTTTTACCTCTATTTATTTTACCAAACACCTCACAAGCGCCCGCCCAAAGTTTTAAAAACATTGTGATGTGGTCACGGGGTAAACTCACGGATGTCAACAAAAGCAGACGGTACAGATGCTTATATATAGACTATAGATAAACTAAAAAGTTCAATAATGTAATAGCGGTACATTCGATTGATCTGAAATTTTGATACAATGCATTGCCATCCAAGATCTATCTGTGGTAAAATTTTGAGATCTCTAGGACCATCAGAAGTGGTTTAATTTTACGTTGGCAGATTTGAAAAATCTTGGACAAACCAACAAACAAACAGGAACGAAAGCGAGTTAATAAAACGTGGTTAAAAAATAGCTCAGTGGACTGAACAAATTCTAAAATATAAACTTAAAATCATTATGAAAAACAATAAGTATAAGGCTGGTACTGTTTTCTTATTCAGGTCAGATATAATTATTATAATCAACTTGAATTTACTAAAATTTAACTTGATATACATGATATAATGATAAATAATCATAATCATAATGCTCAAAATTAACTTTGAGAATAGTTCACTGAATTCTCCCATCAACGTCGAGTCATTCGCAGAATTCTGGGGATAACGTTGAAAATTATTTGCAGAATTCTGGGGATAACACTTTCCTTTTTACACGCTTTTATTTAAGTCACAATGTTTGTATGTTGTATCCATCCACCCTTCCTTCAAATCTTGTAACGTAACATTAAACCACTTCTGATGGTCCTAGAGATCTCAAAATTTTACCACAGATAGATCTTGAATGACAATGCATTGTTCATTGTATCAAAATTTCTGATCGATCGAATGTACCGTAATTAAATTAATCAATTTTTAGTTTATCTCTATTTTTAGAATGTATAGTATAGTCGTCTGCTAGAGTTGACCTCCACGGCTCACTGGTTTCACTCCAGCCCTGGTTTACCGAATTCCCGTGTTTACATCAAGGGCAGAGGAGATCAGCGCGTTTGTCTGTAAATGTTTGTAAATAAAAGCGTGTCCTTTTTAAAAAAAATATTTTTTTACATTTTACTTATTTAATTTATGAATAATCATTAATGAATTGTAACTCGGTCTCAGTTAAAGTTAAGTTGAGTTAAGGCGTGGTAAGTGGTAGATAGATTTTTGGCTTATAATCATTTACTTTTAGATATGATAGTGATTGATACTATCAATTTGATAGAATGATTATAATTATAATAAAGTATAAAGTTATCATTATCATTATGCATTCATAAATTTCATTCATTATGATACATTTTTTACATTATGTTATGATTATCATTAAATTCATTGTCATTATTAATTTGATTTTTGTTCATGATTGATACTCCGCCGGCTAAAATTTTAGAAAATTATTCTGCTCCTTCCACGCTCACTTTTCTTCTATTCCAAGCATAATGCACTTCTAATAACTTAAGTCATCTTTGAAGTGAATTAACGGGATGGAAATGGCAACAATGATGAAACTAATTCAGAGGTCACCGACGTCGTTGTTGACAATCCATTTCATTTATAAACACGAGCTTTGGGTGTTCTTTTTAACTTTATCTACGAAGAACTCCATTTAAAAAATATAATTTTAAAAAATAACACGAAAAGAGAATGGGGCTAGAGCTAATAAAAAGCTTTTTAAGAGATTACTCTCACACCCTTTGTATACATACAAAACAATAAAATATATGCTATGTTTAATTATGGGTAATTATGATTTGAAAAATCTTCGGTAATTGATTTTTTTTAAAAAGTATTAATATAATTATTTGTCTCCCGATTACAATTTAAAACTCAAACCTTATAATTTATACGGAATAATTAGAAATTATATAACTTGAGTTATACACTTATGACTTATAGTGACATGACAGTACACCATACTACAAAGTCGTGAATCGCACCACACTTTCAGTAAAAGTGAAAGGATCTGCAACTTTTATTCAAATTAAATTATACAGTATGTCTATTACTAAAGCCGTTTGTCTTGTTCAGGGTATGTAATTTTTTTAAATCATAAAAATAAAATTTATGTAGTGTGGTCTAGTCAGACCTTATCTTATCTGTTTACAGACGCTCCTTCTATACAGAAGATTATTGCGTCCTACGCTTATCTATGGTTTGTGTTTAGTCCTGCATTTCTATTAGAGATTTAAATGTTGATAAAGTGTTGGTTTTCCTGGATTCTTCAGGCAACCCATTCCACGCCCGAATTCCGGACGGGAAGAAGGAAAACTTGTATGTGTTTGTTCTTGCATACGGAATAAGAAAGGTGTTTTTATCCTTATGTCTATCTGAGGGTTGTATTAAGTTATCTTTGTGTTGTATTTCTAAATTAGAATTAATTGCTTTATGTATGATTACTACTTTGCTCTTGGTTCTTCTATCCTCTAGTGTTTCAAGGTTTAATGATTTAACTAATGGTGTTACTCTTGTCAGTTTCGAATATTCTCCAGTAATGAATCTGGCAGCTCTTTTTTGAATTTGTTCTAGTTTATCAATGTTTTCTTTGGTGGATGGGTCCCATACAGAAGATGCATATTCTAGTGCAGGTCTCACCAAAGTGAGGTAGCATTTTAGTTTTATATCTCTATTACATTTGTTAAAGTTCCTTTTTATAAAGCCTAAGGTTTTGTTTGATTTTTTAATAACTTCATTGACATGGGGATTCCATGATAGTTTCTCATTTATTAAGACTCCTAAGTATTTTGCATCTTTAGTTTGGGTCAGTTCTTTTCCATGAATGTAATATTTTGAATTTATTTGTTTCTTTTTCTTTGTTACTCTTAACAGTTGACACTTTTCTGGATGGAAAGACATACTCCAGTTAGTTTCCCATTTTATCAATTCATCTAAGTCTTTTTGTAAAATTTTGCTATCTTGTTCTGATTTTATTGTTCTATAGATTATACAATCATCAGCAAATAGCCTAACTTTTGTACCTGTTGAGATGTTGTTGGGTAAATCATTTATATAAATTAAAAAGAGTAAGGGACCTAGCACAGTTCCTTGTGGAACTCCTGAGTTAACCTTTATTGGTGCAGATTTAGATCCATTAATTATTACAGTTTGCTCCCTGCCCAAAAGGAAGTCTTGGATCCAGTGATGTAAGGAACCTGAGATTCCAAAGTAGTTAAGTTTTTTAAGTAAACTAAGGTGGTGAACTTTGTCAAATGCTTTTGAGAAGTCTAGTAATATTGTATCTATTTGATCATTTTTGTCCAAGCCTTTTGATAGTTCATCTATTAAACCTATTAATTGTGTTTCACATGATCTGTTTTTTCTAAAGCCGTGTTGATGTGGGCATAGGGCATTATATTTGTCAAGGTGGTTAACTATTCTACTATATATTATGTGTTCTAGTAATTTACAGGTGATACTAGTAAGTGATACAGGCCTGTAATTACCAGGGTCTGATTTATCCCCTTTCTTAAAGAGTGGACTTACATTAGCTAATTTCCAATCCTGGGGCACTTTACCCTGGTTTAGAGAGGCTTGAAAGAGAACTACAAGGATTGGGGACAGTTCATTGCTTAGTTCTTTTAATAATCTTGCAGGCAAATCATCTGGGCCAGTAGCTTTGTTTATTTTTAAGTTTTTTAGGAGTGAATGTATACCTATCTCATCTACAGTTATGTTACCTATTTCCTCCATTTTATTTAAATTTATTAAAACTTCCTTGTCGCCTGAGGCAGAAAAAGATGATGCAAAATATGTGTTAAGGATATTAGCTTTAGTTTCATTATCATTATAGGTTTTATTATTTGAGCCTTTTAGTGTGGCTATTCCTGAAGGTTCCATTTTTTTAGATTTGATAAAGGACCATAAGTTTTTATTGTTATCTTTGGTAATTACATTGTTTATATATTCATTTTGGAGGTTCCGACTAAGTTTTTGTGTCAAGTGTTTAATCTTTAAGTATTTTTTGTGTATCCTATATGAATTGGTAGCTTTATATTTCTTAAATAAGTTCTCTTTTAGTTTGCATAGCTTTTTCAATCTAGAATTGAACCAGCATTTGTTAATTTTATTTGATGTTAGTTTTGTTGGAACATTCTCATCCATTATAGTTTTTAGATTTGTTTTTATATCTTTCCAAATTTCTTCTACTGGGCTATTTGTGTTAAATTTACTTAGGAAAGTTTGTTGGAAGTTAGCCGCTGATTGGTGTAGTTTTATTGAATTACATTTATTCCAAAGATAGATTATTCTTCTAGGTATCTTATTAATTTTAGTTTTTATTGTATTGGTGACCCTAACAATATCATGGTCGGACAGTCCTGGAATTATTTTATAGTCTAACACTAGTCCTGGTCTATTTGTTAGGAATAAATCTAGTGTTTTATTTTTCCTTGTTGCTGTTTTTACTATCTGTTCTAGGTTTATGTTGTTTATAGTGTCTAGGAAGTGTTCATTAATTTCTTTGTTAGTTTGATGGTTATCAATTGTATAATTTTTCCAATTTATATCTGGAAGATTAAAGTCCCCCATAATCCATAGAACTGCATTTTTATTATTCTCTTTTATGAAAGTTAATTGACTACAAAGATTGTTCATGTATTCACCAGTCAGTGTAGTCGTGTAGTGTAGGCTCAATTAACTAAATAAATACCAAATGAACCCATGACTTTTACCCCTGGCCAGCAGCCACTTCTCCCACCACCCACAACATAATTATGTATGTAGTTGTTGTCTTTGTAGTTATAACTTAGTAGGTACTTTGACAGAAGATTTAAATGTTGTCCAATCACCTTTAATGGCTTTAATTTTAATAATATATATATAATTCTCTTCATGGGACCATGCGAGACACCACGACGCAAGCATGTGCAAACAAGCATGACGAATGACCCTCGCAGGGGTCAACTAAACACAGTTAACGGTTGGCAAGCGAAGGTAGTGGAGGGGTGGCCAACAATGGTCCTTGCGTTTTACTTTCATTGTTCCTTCACAGAAAACGTGAGATTCGTAGTGTACTGGTTATCACGTCTGCCTCATGCGGGGAAGGTCCTGGGTTCAAGCCCCAGCGAATACATTGGTTTTTTTTTATTTTTAAAAATGTCTGTTTGTGCCCGTTCTTTTACCCCTTTATTGCATAGCATACGCCGCAGACTTGCTCATCATAGACAGTGCAAAGAACCGTTTGGGGGGGGGGTACAGACACAAAAAGCCGCACCAAGTAAATAAAAAATCGCGAGTAAACGTGAAGACATGCACACTGAGGTTGTTGTTACCCGCTTCCCATTTATATACATACCATCCCTTAAACATAAACTGTGATTGGTCGACCCTAGCGAGGGTTAGTCATATTTAGGGTTTAGGGTTGTTAATTGCCTGTTTTTTTTTGAAAACCGATTATCAATTATGTAACTCAGATTTTAAACCGATTATTGTTTTATAGCTGACTTCATAGAAGTTAGGAGTGTACCGAATTTCGCCTTCTTCATAGTTATTATGACAGGTAACAATAAACTGTTTCAGTTTGTATTTTAAAATGTAATGCACTTGTCTAATAGAGTGTGAATGTGAAATAAAATTACAAGTACATGGTTATTATCATTAATTTAGAAGTTGTCAATTGTAATTGAAGTAGACAAAATATTTATGCAGCCCGCCTATAACAATAAAGTTTTCAATGCGGCCCACCGTAGAAAAAGTTTGCCCACCCCTGGTATAGACGATACCAAGAAACATTACTTTCATTATCATTTCAAATTTCAAAGTAATCAAAAGGTTAAAAACATCATTCATCCTGAAGCCTTTAGGTTGCGTATCCATTTCTGGCCCCCCATCCTTATAATATAAAAGCTAAATAAGCCTTCCTCTAAAACCATGCCATACTTGAATGACCCTGAATCCTACGGCATTTATCAGCATCACCACTTATTATATTTAGGGAATAGAAAAAATTATGTGATCTCCTGATACATTGCTGTATGAGTGTTCCCCTCTCCCAATTTGGACCCTCGTTTCTTATAAAAAAAATGGAATAGAGCTTTTATATGAAGGGCATACTTTTGAAAATATATATCAGATCCTCTCGTCGGGTGACACCATCTACCTAACAATGTTCAGATTCATCTTATCAGTTTTATTTTGATTAATGTTAATATTCAATATCATGACAAATGTTGTTGAGATCCCTTCCTCTTGACCTTTCAGTATTTTCCCTTAAACTGTCACAGCTAACCTTGCCTTACTCAGTTCTGATTTATTTGCCTTCTCTTAATCATGTAATTATTCTTATTTATTTACCTTCTCTGTATCATGTAATTTGATGAATAACTGAATTTTTATTTATTTCCACTTTTTAAAACAAGTGTGTACTTGATTCAGCTTTATGCTTTAACTTTAATCCAACATCTTTTTTTGTGTGTCCCTTATTAATATTGTAATAATATTGCTTAATTCATGAATTAAATTTAATTATAGGTGCCAGTCGAGGGATAGGGCTTCAGTTTTGCAGAGCTCTTCTTCAGGGAAACAAAACACATGTCATTGCTACTTGCCGAAACCCTTTGCATGCAAATGATCTGACAGAACTGAGAAACAATAATGCTAACAATCTCACTGTTCTAGAAATAGATGTTACTAAAGAAAATACAATTGCAAAGTCTGTGTCACATGTGGAACTAAAGTAGGTATGTTATGAATGTTTTTAATAGTATCTGTATTCTTGGGTGTATTATATCAATGTCACATTGTCAATTATGAAAAAACTATCATAAACCAATAGAATGTACATGTAAAAAAAATTATTTTAAAAAAATGTAAATTTATATACTTTGTCATTTAAAATCATCCATTTAATGTGACCAATACTGGGATGAGATATTATTTTGCACAGTTAGTTCAGGGCATGAGATATATCCAGGTGTAGAGTTAACATTAATTTTCCTGACACATCTTTTGTGCTCTGCGGATGGTTGCTGTTTTGCTGTTATATAAAGTGTGTGTTCAAAGGAGCACCATTTACCCATGTTTAAACTGAACACATTCAGCGCAGCTTTTAGTTTATTTTAAAATCTTCCCTCCAATAAACGGCTTTCATTTCAACCTCACCATAGCATGTGATTTTTGGCAAATCATCGTCTATCACTCTCACAATATTTCATTATCAAACTCCTTTGATTCATACAGTGTGCAGCCCCTAATTGCCATTATCATATTCTTAAGCAGTAATAATTTAACTAGCAATTCACAAAAATGAATCTGTTTATTTTGAAATATATTTCCCCTAATGAAATCAAGAGGAAATGAGATTTATAAAACTGCACAAAAATTTAAGGTTGACACAGTAAAATTTACTTTTCTTTTTCTTAACACTAGGGAGTCCAACACTAGAGCGAAAAAGACTGAAAATATCTATATTGATTGTTTTTATTTTTTTCCTACATACTTTTATTTGTAGTCTTTATTCATGTGATTTATAGTTGCTCTTACTCTTGAAGAAAAGTTCAATATAAACCAATGGGCTTTTGAAAACAGTCTGTTAAGACATGAGAAGAAAATGTGTGGATGATAGAAAAAATAGAAGATAAATATACCCAAGAATATGTATTTTTACATTTGAAATTGATACAAAAAGTAAAACATGTCAACAATGATTATCTGGATGGTTTTTCTTTTTTTTTGTAAGCTATTTCTGTTACATTGTTGATTTACATTTAAAAAAAAATTTTTTTTTAAAGTATACTTTTGTTTCATTTGTATAGACATTTTAGACATAACAAATAACATTGAACTTTATTTTAGTTATGGAAAGCTTGATCTTCTCATCAACTGTGCTGGGATTTTGCATCCATCAAAACTTGGAGAAACTAGTCTTAAAAATGTCACAAGTGAGGTATTGCACGTGTTTTCATAGATTTAAATAATAGTTTGGTATATTTGATTGGGGAAAAAAGTATAATGTTTTTCTGTGTGTTTTTTAAAACCCTACCAGATCGAGTTACCGAATGTTAGGTAATAGATTTAATTCCTATAAACCGAGTTACCGAATTCTAGGTATTTGGGATATCACTTGAATAAGTTCTAAAAATAACAGCCAATCGTCGTTAAATCTCACATTTGTTGCGAGATTAGTGTTTACAAATGGTATTTTCCTCGAATAAAGCAGTGAGTTGTGATTACAGTTGATTTTTATCGAAAAATAACCATGAAAAGATCGGCGAATAAACCGAGCACTTCCGCAGGAAAAAGAGCAAGTATGATACCCACCAAAAATAGACTTGCTATAAAGCAATACATCAGACAGACCCTCAAAATGGGTGAATAAAATCGTTTCTTCTTTGCGAAAGTCAGACAGGCTACATAGTCAATGCTGAGATCTACACTGGGGCAGCACCAATAGTTGCAACAGAGCTGGGTGCTGTGAAAAACACTGTGGCTCGTCTTTTGACATCATGTGAGAAGGAAAAGAAAGCAAATATTATCGTTAATGGATCGGTACTACAACTCGGTGACATTAGCAAGGTACATGCTAAATGAGCTGCAAACAGGACTTGTTGGTACTCTTCAACAAAATAGAAAAATATTTTCCACTGTCCTTGAAGAAGGTGGACAAGCTTGCGAGAGGTGAAAGTCGCTATAGATGTCAGGGCAGCATAACCTGTATGGTATGGCAGGATCGGAGGCCAATTACATTCATCTCAAACTTTCATGACCCAAAACAAATAGGAGTAGCAAACAGAAGAAACAAAGATGGAACACTTGATGAAGTTCCGATGCCACAGCTCGTCCAGGACTACAATCGCCACATGAGCGGTTGTGACAAAAATGATCAAATGACGCGCCTCCATCGCTCACGCCGTCATTACCGGTGGCCCCGTCGCCTTTTCATCAAGTTTTTCATGTGGGCCTGCTATAATTCATTTGTTATCTGTGTCTAGTCTAAACTAGAAGCAGCTGAGAAAAAAAACATGTTTTACACTAGATGCATCCAGAATCTCTGCATTGACCTGATTGGCAATTACCGCTCAACATCCATTCGCCGAGGACAAATGGTACCATGCCCCACAACGCCACACACCAGGAAACCACTGGCCTGAAATTCCAGAAGCGAATGCTTCCAATCATGTCTGCACTGTCTGCTTGGAAAAACACCTTCAATACAACAGAGCACACCCTAGTTGTAGCATACAAGTACAACCCACATAAGAAGGTCAAGACCAACGTCACGTGCTCTATGTGCAAAAAGTACTTTTGTGTAAAGCATGGCTCAACCTGCTCGAGAAGACTACCACTCCAAGGCGCAATACTGGCGTTAGATGGAAGCATTGTTCAAATAATTAAACAATTATTATCTACTAAAATAAAAAATATTTCTGCTGCGCGGTAATTCTAAACTGCTGTGCGGTGTCGGTCGAAAACCTTCGCGGCCACCCTTCTGCGTAGCTCAGAGGGAACATTGGTGCAAAGTTGCACAGCATCCATTTTGAAATAATTGTTTTTACTAAATTTGATGCGTGGTAATTATAAACTGCTGCGCTGCGGCGGCTAGATATCTGTGCAGTCGCGCAGCTTAAATGGAACATTGGATGGAAGTTAGGCCTATTTCCTACTATATCTAAAAGTTTGAGCTCATTCTGACCACTGGTTTTCATGATACTAGCAATTTTCTAACCCATGTACATTTTATTAATTTTTGCTGGGGAGGCCAGGTATAGGGGCAAATTAGCTTGGGGAGCTCAGGGCTGGTAGGGTTAATAGGTTTTTGTTATTTTTACTATGCCTTGAAAAGTATTTTTAAACTTAAAAATATTTGATGCCTACATTTGAGAAACAAGTGTTGCTGGAAAATAGAGAATGTAAATTAATCAGTGAAAGTTATTATAAATTTTAATAGATGAGATATTGGCAGTAACAAGGTCATTATGTATAGTGGGGGGTTTGTTTTGACATGCCGGTAGGAGATACATTTAGTAGAGTTGGTTATGATATGTACATAAGGGGGGCAGTGGCAGGGATTTTGTCCTGGGTGTTTCAGTCGGGTTTTTGGGGCTGGGATTTTTGGGAGAAGCGCGCAAAGAGAGAAAATTAGAGGAACTAGTGAGAATTGGAATAGATGGGGTGGGAGATGGCTATAGAGAGTGAGTGATGGTGTGCGAGGGCAAGTAAATGTTTTGGGGTGGATTTAGGGTATGGGGTTTGGGACTACGGTAGAGTGATGAGTGTGGATATGGGGGAGGAGATTAGTTTGTGTTGGTTGGTAGGGAGGATTGAGTGTGATATGGGATTGTGGTGTGAAGTTGAAAGATGAATGATTGGGTGTATGGGGTTATTAGAGTTTTTGATGATTGGTGGGGGGGATGGAAGAGGTTAGTTAGTTTGTGGGTGGGAAGGGGTAGTTTGTGAGGGGGAGGTTTTTTAAGATTTGGAGGTGAGTGTTTTGTGGGGGGGTGGTTGAGGGAGATGTTGTAGGTTGATAGGTTGTTTTTGTGGATTGTTGAGTGTGGGAGGTGTGGGGGGGTAGAGAGAGGGGGGGGTGAGAGTAGTGGTAGATGATGGGGTGTATTTGGTGTGGGGTTTTGGGGGTGTATGGGGTTTTATTTGTGGTTTGGATGGTGTTTAGTTGGGGAGAATGGTTGGTATTGTTGTGATTGTGTGTGGGTGGGGGAGGGGGTGTTATGGTGGGTGTTTGGGATGGTTAGATGTGGTTGGGTTGGTGGGTTAGGAAAAGAGTAGTTTGGGAGGTGTTGGGATTTTGATTATAGGGTGTTTTGAAAATGGTGGTGTAATTAATATAAAGGAAGGGGGTAAGTGAAGTGGATTTATGGGGTTATTAAAATGTTATGATTTGGGTGGATGATTGTGATTGGGGAGTGTTTAATTTAACAATATTACACATCCTAAGGTGTTTGGTATTTTTATTTTTTAAAATTATCTAGAGAACTATGTATAAATGAAATAGATGCTATTATGAATAGCAAACATATAATTTACAAATAAACTATATTTGTAATTGAGTGAATGGAAAGCATGATTTAAAGTTATAAGTTAACACACTTAATACTTAATAACATCAATCAAAAAAAAAGTTGATATTTAATAATATACACTATAAATTAGTATAAATACAATACAAACAATGGCAACCTCAATGCTTGAGCTTCCAATCCTTTAGACAAAACATGCATTCAGGAAAAACATAAAATTTCCACCCCCTTTTTATACCCTTGAACTGATAATAGTTTTTAAACTTATGAACTAACACCTTATTAGAAAAAATTTCAATTTAGACTATTAGACACAATAAAAATACACTAAATGTACTTGCAGTATTTTAATTTTCTCATTTAGCTTATTATTAGTAACTAGCAACAAAGCCACAAAGGACAGGAATAAGTGTAGGGTGACCTGTGAAGTTCATGGTAGGACATCACAACATTACCCACCCCTGTCTGTCCAGAGACCCTACCTCCCCCCTACACCGTGGTCTGTCCAGAGACCCTACCTCCCCCCCTCCCACACCGGGGTCTGTCCAGATATCCTACCCCCCACACCGCGTTCTTTCCAGAGACCCTACCTCCCCCCCTACCCACACACACTGCGGTCTGTCCAGAGACCCTACCATACATGTGTATCACGTCAATATACTATACATTATAGTTTTCCCACTCCCGTCTGTTCAGAGAACCTACTCTCCCCCCCCCCAGTCTGTCCAGAGTTATAATAAATAACCCGTAAAAACAAAGTTTTTGACTACACATCCCAACGTGCACCACTCAAAATAAACTTTTGGAAAAAAAAATGCACCAAAAATAACTCGTTTTGAACGTAGTTCAATATGTAAATGAGATTTAATTTTTCTCCGCTAGTGATTGGCTGTAGGAGTATGAAGGACCAATCCCTATCGATGACCGGACAGAAAATTGCCTTTTATTATATAGGATTATATTTTGTGTGTAATGAAGTCATTATTAGAACACACTTTCTATTCCTTTAAAGTCAAAGGATTTATTTCATTATTTTTTTCTTAAATATAATGTATGTGTATGGTAGATAAATCCACTGCTACAATTTCCACAAAAGTATTTAATTAACTCCATGGGTAATTTTTGTCTTACTTAAGACTTGTGTCTTACTTATTCGAATAACAATAACAAATCTCTTAAAAACTCTCTTCTCATCTTTTTAGTAAAATATGGATATATCTTTTAAACTTCTTTTTTTTCTTCATTTTAAAAATATAGTTCAAATTTCTTTATGTTTCAGCACTTGGTGGTTGGTACAGTTATCGAATGTCCAAAGCAGCATTAAATATGGCAACTAAAAACCTGAGCGTAGAGTTAGGTAGAGGTCAGAAAAAAACTGTATGCATTTCCCTTCATCCTGGCACTGTAGACACTGATTTATCCCGTCCATATCATAAAAATGTAACCAATTTGTTTACTGTTGAGCAGTCTGTGGGACATATGATGAGTGTGATAAATAGCTTGAGCTTGGAAGATTCAGGAAAATTTCTAACATATGACAGAACTGTTATGCCTTTTTGATTTGACAAAAGTCACTGACATCTTTGATATTTCTACCTTTAACTTTATACAAACATGAAGGCAATATCTGTTTTATCAAACCAAACAATTTAACTTTTTAATACAAATTATTTTTTTATACAGCCATTGAATCGTGAAAGATTTTGTAAAACATGATATTATTTTGCTTGTTATACTTGAAGTTAGATTTCAAAATAATACACCAACTGATGAAAATTAACCAGTGTGGGAGTGAATATTTAAATGCCAATTCAAAATTTCCAAACAATCTGACTAATTTCTTGCTATTTCAAGTTTTTAAAATATATTTTGAATTGATATTATTATTAGATTTAGATATTGTGGATGTATAATTAATGTATAATACTACTTTATTTTTATGTCAAATTCATGTGTTATGTTTATTGATTTAATAAATACTTTAAAACCATGCATGGAATAATAATATATTTTGAAGTAATTTGCAGTACTTGCCAAAACTCAGGGATGGAGAACCTCTGATTAAAACAGTTTTCCACAAACGGTTAAAAATATAAGCAGGCAACTTAATCAATGAGTTACATGATGATAATGATTTCATCTATAGCCTAAGTTCAAAGGTTTTTTAATAAAGAAAAATGTCTTTTAGATATTTCTTAAATATTTCTTTATCATCCTTACATTCTCTCAAATCTGGGGAAGACCATTCCATCACCTAGCTTCAATTGTTCAAATGAATGCACTCAGAGGAATGGTGGTTCTATTCAGTTAAAAACATTGGCTTTTTTAAAATTGCGATGCAATCAAGCTGAACACCCACATTTTTATTTATTTATTATCCTTGTAAACTAAAGATTTTGCTATATTATAAATCCCCACCCTCTCATTTTTTAATATTTATTCATTTATTCCTCTATGGTTTTATTTATTTGGTCCATCTTACTCAGTGTGCGTTAAAATGTATCACAATATGTATAGCATATTAATTTTTTTATATAATAAAGTAATTAACTTTTTTAAGTTATCTACATTTTTATTTAGTAGTAGTCTTAAACTTAAAGCTATTAAATAAATTAGTTTGTAAAATTAAACCCTAAAATCTTAATGTCAATAGGTATGAAAGTTATACTGTAATTGTAATATGAAATAACCACATGGTACCAACTTTTGGCTGTTGAAATTTTTATAAAAGTCTATCATTTTCATTGTCGTGTGATCTTAACATTTCCCTCAACTGTAAAGAATTGTCCATCTTGGACTAGGAATGATTTATTCAGGACTGATGCACCAATAATAGTAACATAAACTTCTTATGACCGACCTAACCTCAGTATAACTTATATATGGAAAAACGTGACTGACAAGCTCCAACTCCTGGCCTTTATTAATGCCTGAAATCAACTTTTTCCTTCCAACTAAATCTCATATACACTCCTGTACACATCTACCTCATCTGTCAATTACACTCCTCTGCTGCCTTAAACTTTTCCATTACATGTACATTAATTTTGGCTTTTTTTGTGTGTGTCTTGATTCTCTTGATTAGTACTTTGGTTTTCCCAGGTATGTCTTATGAAATATTTTTTTCTTAAACTTAAACCTCTGTCAGATCAGATTACTACTAAAGTATATTTTTGTCTTTTTCTGTCCCCAATATTAAAAAAATAATGTTTTCCCTGGGGCTTGAACCCAGGACCTTCCGCATGTAATACGGACGTGATAACCACTACACTACAAATCACACGTTATTCTGTGAAGGAACAAAGCAAGTGAGCGCAAGAACCATCGTTGGTCTTGAGACCACCTCTGCTTGCCAACTATAAACTGATTGGTCGACCCCAGCCATGGTCATTCGCTGTTCTTGTTTGCACATACTCGCTTTTGGGGAAAAATATTAATTTTTTTTTAATATAGGAATTTAAATAATGTTGATGTAAAATTTTTAGCCCGATATATTATAAAAGCTCCTTCTATTCGTCTATACAGAAGATTACTGCATCCATGGTTTATATTTTGTCATGACTTTTTATTATAATTATAGTTTTAAATGTGTGTTAGTTTTCCTGGTTTGTTCAGGCAACCCATTCCATGCCAGAGTTCCAGACGGGAGGAGGACGGATTTGTATGTTTGTTCTTGCATATGCACCAATATGCAAAGCCACTTTGGCAAAGGACACAAAAAGTGTTTTCATCCGTATTTCTGTATGAGTGTTGTATAAGAATATTTTTGTGGAATAGGGGCCGTGCATAAATGATTTTGGCTGATCTTACCCCGTCACAAAAACTTAGGACCCCCCCTTCCAATATGACGTCACTAAGCTGTGACACCCTCCCCCCCCCTAAAAAAGAGGTATTTTCTATTTGAAAATGAGCATGTTTCAAATCACTTTATTGTCATTTTAGTATGAATTTAGTGTAAGGCAGCATTCTAATCTCGTAAAATGGTGAATCCATTAACAGGTCATTAAATAAATAGTAAGAAATCAAATATTTAAGTGGAACTTTGATTTAAAGTTGCGTGTTTGGACGTCACGTCACAATTCTTAAACTCTGTCACAATTCTTAAACTCCGACCTCCCCACAAATGTTGGGACCCCCTCCCCCTAGGTGCGTGACATCATTTATGGACGGCCCTATAGACAAGGTTGGTGGCCAACGCTGCTGAAACTCATTGTTAAAAGTAACAAGTTACCATTATTAAACATTTTAATTATTTAATTGACACTCAGAAAGAACCATTGCTCTTTTTTTTTCGCTGGCATACATCTTCATCTACATTAGGTTATTCCATTCTGCCTTCTCACCAAAATGAATGGCATTTTTTCTTCTGAATTTCAAACCGATATGACCTGAACTGGTATATTCTAGACAATAAGCATCTGTTATGAACTTTCACACTGTTTGAGCATGTGGATTTTGTGTGGCTTTAGCATTGTCTAGCATTTATCCACCCAACATCTGCCTTTATACACAAGTTACAAGCAACACAACTCATTATTGCACAATAGGTCAATCAGTACAGTAAAACTTTAAAAAGAACAACAAATAATAATAATATCAAATAATATAAAGTTAAAATGCAATTTTAGCCCCACCCTTGAGATTTTATCAATGTATTTTTTAAAAATGAATATGGTCTCATTAACTCATAATACTTTGTTCAAATTTACATGAAAAAAAAGACAATTAAAAAAACAGTTAATCATAGATAAAACATTTTTTCCAGCGTTCAATCATAAAGGATATTAGGCAGCCTCCATCATGAATAGTAATAGTATTGATTGAACTGAGATAAATTATCTTTGTATTTATTTAATAGTAGGGTTTGCACCAAGGAGTGATTTGCAATTAAAACCAGTGAGCCCAACTAGCTAATAAAACTTATCACACAGAAAATATAAATAATGAAATTTTAAGATATAGGCCAAAGTATGAAATAATGTTAAGGCTAACATTAATTTTGAAAACCATCATTTAAGTTTGAATTTTTAACTTTAATATTAAAAACCACGTTTTTATAAGCGGACTATATAGAAGAGAATAATTTAAAACTTATTAGTTCAAGTACTTTCATTTAATATGACTAAAAACGTGGGCGGGCGCTTATGAGGTTTAACATATGCGGTTCACTCATTCTCTCACTTATAGATCTCTCTTTTGCCTTCTAAATTAGAAATCTTTAATTTTTATACCAAACACCCACCCCACGTTTTTAGTCATATTAAATCGAAGTACTTGAACTAATAAGTTTTAAATTATTTTCTTCTTTTTAGTCCGCTTATAAAAACGTTTTTAAAAATCTTTTTTTTACTTCTATTTATTTTATTCTTTTTAGTCCACTTCTAACAACCTGGTTTTTAAAAATATTTTTTTACCTCTATTTATTTTACCAAACACCTCACAAGCGCCCGCCCAACGTTTTAAAAACATTGTGATGTGGTCACGGGGCGAACTCACAGATGTCAACAAAAGCCGACGGTACAGATGCTTTTATATAGACTATAAACTTAAAAGTTCAATAATTTAATAACGGTACATTTGATCGATCTGAAATTTTGATACAATGCATTGTCATCCAAGATCTATCTGTGGTAAAATTTTCAAATCTCTAGGACCATCAGAAGTGGTTCATTTTACGTTGGCAGATTTGAAAAAATCTTAAACAAACAAACAATGCCCAACGAAAGCAAGTTAATAAAAACGTGGTAAAAAGACTAAGCAACAATACAAATTTATGAAGTAAAACAAAAGTTTTGAAGGAAAAATTGTTTAATGTTTATTACAATAAACACAAAAATTAACACTTGGTTTTGAGTTGTGCCACATTTTATTTGCATTTTTTAAAAATAAAACAGAATCATTAAAGTGATGGTAAATTGACATGTCAATATAATATGTCTCTACTATTCAGGGAAACAAGTGTATGCATGTGTAAAACTTTTATTTTTTAATACAATGAACAGAATAAATATCACAAATAAAAAAAAATTAAATTTGATTTTCACACCTAGAGAACACCAGTCTTTACCCAATATAAACCAATAAATAAGATGATGAAACCAAAAACATATTGCTCAAAGACAAAAATCAACGGGATTTAGCAGGATATGAACTTTTTTTCCACCACCCACTAGAAAATATTAAAGTATATGTACTAGAAATTTTGGTAGTTTGATATATTCATTTCTGATTGATATTAGTATTTGAGCAGTATAAAGTTTTAATTGACATCTATTCCTGACTGTAACAGATACAATCCAATATCTTACATACAAATTTATAGTTAAGTTAATTATCAGCAATGTTTTTCCTATTGCTATTAAAATTTAGTATAAGAAGTGATCAGAGTGAATGAACTTAGACTCAGTTAAATTAATTTTTTTCCTGGATCATTGGATGGGAAAAGTCTGCTAACAGAAATCTCACATAATAAGCCAATGTAAGCAATACAATACCAAAGAATAACTTAAGTGTGATTTTGATGGTGCTTAAAACTTCTGTTTCTTAACATATTTTAAATCTTGTACCACATACAGTAAACTTGAACATTGTTGATCCATAATTACAAGTTTATTATTAAACAATGTAAGTGGATAAAATCATAAAAATCTACCACAACCGTCTCACTTTTAAATCTAAAAAAATGTTGTCGTTTTTTTTTGAAGTTAGAAGTAGTCATGTTAAGTGAATGTATTTTTTAATGTTATAGAGTCATCAGGTAATGAAAAAACTGCCATGGTATTTTGAGATAAAGTAGACAAACAAGATCAAATTTAATTTTAAAAATTTAAGAATTAGTAAAATAATAAGCATCTGACACATACATATCAGTAAAAATAGGAGATGTATAATAAAATAAGCTTTTGCAGTAAATCAAAGGGTCATTAAGAGATTGCAATATAATGGCAAAATTAGCATTACAAATATAGTTTATTTTGGCAAATAATAGTATAATTTAGTTTTTACAACACTTTTTTGACTGCCATAGTAACATTGGAATGTACACTTACATGAATAGCTCTTTTAAATGCATTTATTGGGAAGATCCTGTTATAAATACATTTTTATATAAATGACATAGTAACAGGTTACATGTACTTTATCTTTATTACTGACTGCATTTTAGAGAAGTCACATTTTTTTTTGTGTGTGGAAGAAAACAGAAATTGAATAAATGAGAATTAATTCTGGAAAAAGAATTTAGGTTACTTATTTCGTAGTATCATGTTGTAAAAATTTAAGATTAATAATTAAATTGCTTTCACATGACAAAAAAATATCAATTAAAATTAGTGAGACACATTAAGTCATCCCTTAGCCCTTATTTTAATTTTTAGGCAACAAATATTTCGCGCACACAAATTAGAATTGGCATTTTTTAAACTAGGAAAATAAATATAAAATGTCAACACAATATAGCTGTAATGAAGTAAATTTTAAAAAGTATTTTAAATTAAAGAATCCATGACAAAGTAATCCAAACTTTGCCTAATGATAACTAATTTAGAAAACCCAGTTTGATAAAAAGCGAAAAAAAAACAATTTGTGAAAGTGTTCCTTTCATGACCTTGCACACTTATTCATTCCAGTAAAGAACCAAAATATGTATTAAAGTAATCTTTAAAAACAAAAACAAAGTAACAATTAATTTTCAAGATTGGATCAACAAAAGATGAGACATCGGCAATAAACTTTTACTCATAATTTAAAATTAATTCTAATATTTTTTTAATAAGGGGGACTTTTAAAAAGAATTGGTTGATATATGCAGCACAAGTGTGCTTCTAGTTCTAGAAAATATGAGTATAAACAAATGCTTATTTGTGGTGGGATATGATGAGCCATTTTAAAAGCTCAAATCTCAAATGGCAAACACATTTTAAAAAAAACAAAAACAATATCCATTAAATAATATTGCTATCCAAAATATTAGCCCTTGGTAAATCAGTCTTAACTAAACTGAGAAGGCAGTTCTAATAAAAGACTTTTCTAAAGCATACTTTAAAATAAGTTGACATAGGTACTAACAATAAAGACTAGGGGGCACTAACTAGATTAAGCCGACTGGGACTAGAAAACATATTTTCAAATCCAATAAATTGCCTTGAAATTTAGTTACTTAGTGTAACTTAGGCTTAGCTTTTGTTTATTACTTATTTTTTCAAAAGGTGGGGGTTTCAATTGCTATCTTATAATAACTGTACTACTATTATGGCTTTTTAGGACAACATCAATAAAATAGAAATTAAAACTTGAACATAAATAGAATAACATACCTTTTACTTTGTCACATATTTACGACATAGCGTTTCAACTAACAAACACATTTTAAAGTAAAAATTAAAGATGGAAGCTATTTCATTATTTTATGGATAGGCTTATATTTGAAATATATTCTTGGGTTTAAAATGAAAAAACATTGTAAATATTTTATAATTCAGCATTTTTAAGCTCATCCAACAAATAAACAGAATCTAAAACAATTACAATCAACTTAATTTTCCTAATTCTGCTTTTTTAATGATTTCTGAAGCTGAAAAAACCAGACCATCAATGATGCCAGCAACAGTGAAAGTCCCACCAATGATAGCACAAACCTAGAGATGAGATGGAATGCGTAGGGCAATTAATTACTGGTAAACTTTTTGCAGAGCCACACATTTGTACTTGATTTCTTATATGCTCCTAATATAAATATTCATACTGAGTTTAAAATTAGATGTAAAACACAATTTTTAAAAAGCAACAAAATAATATGTTAGTTTCCAAAGTAGCTCAAATAAAACCAAAGCCAGTTTTTTGTTGTTTAGTGCAATTTCTTAAAATGCCAAAAATCAATTAAAAAATAGTATACAAAATACAAATTATATTTTTCATTTAAGACCTAAAAACAGGAAGAATAGGTATGTAACTGATTTTTGTCCCACACATCCCCTTAATTTTTAA
Organism: Ampullaceana balthica; assembly: GCA_944989445.1. Lineage (NCBI taxonomy): Eukaryota > Metazoa > Mollusca > Gastropoda > Lymnaeidae > Ampullaceana > Ampullaceana balthica. The sequence continues at coordinate 1,415,844 of CALYLW010000139.1, read as the reverse complement.
CACTCCGCTACCAAATGCAATAGTTTTAAATGTTTATGAAAGAAAGAAATAATTATATGCTTACCATAACTAAAAAGGTGTAGAAAGGTTTTGTTTTTTCGGTGTAGCGTACAGTTATTGGACTGAGATCATACCGGAACCAAATAGCAGGTGGGGCAATACCACCATGACCCATTTGAATGATGTCCTATAAAAAAAAATTTCATAAGAATTTGAAAGGTCAACTACATGTACTCCTATCATTTGGACAGTTAGAGAAAAGATCACAACAAAAATGCAAAAAAGGACTAAAAACATAAAGCCAAATAACACAATTCATTAAAAAAACTTTTTTTTTGTTGGTCCTATTCAGTTTTCTTAATTACACTTCACCTGTGAAATAAAGAAAGGCGACAACATTTTTTTATAATCAGTTTCTCAGTAAGTAGCATAAGATCATGCCTCTTTTTGTATTTGTATACCTTTTAGGCTGGTCATATTTTTACATCCCACCCCCACCCAAAGCTTAATTGTTTTAGTGTCAATCACTATGTCATCCACCATCTCCGGTACTTATAGAAAGACCAGCAGCATGATGCCACAACTGAGCCTGTGCTCTTGGCCAAAATACAGACTTTTCCATGGAGCTCCTCAACCTTTAAATGTTCTTGCAACACTGTTCACTTAATGCATCCTGCTTTAATGTTAAAAATGTTACCTTTAGTTAGCTACAAGTTACTACTTTAGAAACAGGAATTTCCCCTCCAATGAATGTAAAAAAAAAGCAGAGAAGTTGAGACAAAGGAGTTATTTAACCCAAACAATAGTATCCAAATAGATCATTAAAAGAAGTCACATTTCTAATAAAATGAGTACTTTTTTAATCTGTATAATTTTTTTTACTCCATATGAGATAATTCTTTTATCAATGTGATATATAAAAGTTGATGATATTCTTAATTTCAAGTGGAAGGGTACCATTTGCTTAAATTTTTTTTTGTGGTAGGTAAAAAATTAAATTAAAGTTTACTTCTTCACGTGGGCTCCTTTAGCTCACGGAGTTGTGTGTTGCTTAGCATTTAAAAAACACAAGCTGAAACAATGCAATCTAGCAGAGAATACAGAAGAAAAAAATAGAAATAGATAAGTTTTAGATGTAGGATCAGCATGCTTTAAAAACATTGGAAAAAGAGAAATGCCTTATTGAATTACAAACTGCTTTTTAAGTAAATATAAAAACTTACCCTATAAGAGTAGGTATACTGGAATGGATAGCGAATATTGTTACGTTTATCTTCATAGACAGATGGAACAATGCGAAGAATATAATCATGGGTGGCCCTGGCTGGGAATTTAAAAATCAAATAAAATATTTTAATCTGTTTTAAATTCCAGAAGTAGAAAAAAAAATTTTTTTAAACTTAAAAAAAACAAAAAAACAATCAAAATGAAATCTAAACAAAATTGGTATTTTTTTAACAAGTTAAGACGATGTTAACTTTTAAAAAAAATATTCTAGCAAGATATTAGTAATTCCAACAAATACAAAATCGACTTTAAATTTTTAGATTCTTCTTTTGCAGGATAAATAAGATATCTACAATCTGTGTGGAGGTCTCAACAAAACTGACAGCAGTTTAGAATATGACCTTAAGAATAATTATGATCTTATTAAGGAGAGTAAACAAAAAGAATTTTCCTCTTCACACCCAAAACTTTGTTTAAGATCAATTACTGACCAGTGTTAAGATGTATATTTTATAACATAAAACTGCTTACGATTTGAAGCTTGCTTGTCAACATTTTCAAGTGGATTAAAAGACCCTTTAACATTCTGAGAAAAAAATTGCACAAAATAATGGACACTAAACATAACAAAAAATTGAGATGATTAGGGGGGTGGTAAAAATGGGGAGGGCTCACTCATAAAGTTTTGGTTACAAAACATAGGAGTATATCAATATAAATAATGGAAGAAAAAAGTATGTTTGTTCATAAGCTCTAACAGTGTGACACCAGATGGTGTGAAGTAACAGGTGTTCCTTAAAATTAATAGTAATTGTCTGTTATTGCAAAAGAAACAATGACTTCAAAGACTTATTTGGCTGCTTTAGGCCCAGCATTTGTTTAATGACACTATGCCAGAGGTTTCAAAGTTTTTATTCAAAAGGATCACATTCTTAAGTAACATATTTTAAATTAGGAAGATGACTACATATGTAGCAAATGAAAAAATAGACAATAATAATGCATATATATTTTCTGAAGATAAAAAAGGAGGGTAAAACATGTGGATTCATGTATTAGAATTAAATCTATACAATTTCTATTTTAAAATAAAAAATACACATATGGAAGTTTTGATCTTGAAATTTGCAAACAAGTTTTATCAATATTAGGCCCTAAATTTATTTGAAAATTACAATTCTGTTGTGACTTCCAAAACACATATCTGTGTAACTTAATAGCACTAAGGGTGAATAATGGTTATGTTAGTGGAAATATTATTTCATGAATTGAATTTAAAAACAGTTAGCAATATTACTGAATCAACTTTGAAGCTAATGTGTTCAGATTTTGAAAAAGGATTGGTTGTGACTGTCATGAGGAAAAATTGGATCAATGCCCACAAGTTTCAAGATACTAAATCAGAACTCTACCGAAAATATAATTTGGGCTGCATTTGAAAAATATACATTTTCCATTCTAACTAATCGGCTCTAAAATATACTTACACATTATTCATTACAGTAAAATAACAACTTACCTTTCCTTCCTCAAGCTCCATACCAAAACGTAGTTTGTGAACTATATGAGTCATATTAGGGTCTTCTGGCTGGGAATGTGATGAATGGGTAGAAATATGAAAGTTACCTGGAACCTGTTTGGAAAAAAATAATAGAAATGTCAAATATAATCATCTAATTTACAAAACTCAAAAAAGATTGATTGCATTTTGATTTTAAAAAAAATTAAAATCAGAGTTCAGTAGATGATCGGATAAATATTTATTAGTACATCTCGTTTTATGCTGTCAAATTAATAGAATGAAAATTAATAAACAAGACAACGAAAAAAGTTATGACAAACCTGAGGTGATTGTCCAAAAATTTAATTAAAGCAAAAAAAAGGTGTTGCCGAGTTATGTTTTTAAAATAGCATTTATTTAGCTACTTTACGGAAAATAATCACCCTTTGAGCCCTAGTCCCTAAATGGAAGATTTTATTAAATTCAAAACTATTTAGATTAATCTAGATCCTCACTCTTCTACTAATAGTATTCAATGTACAGTAAACATTTATCAGTTAACATATTCCCAATAGTACAATAATAATAGTTTTTTAAAAATGTCAATGCTTTTACTTTGACATATAATAAATAATAAGTATGCCACTTTTGACAGGTCTTCCGGTCCCATTGTAATTTGTAAGTCTTAAACAACCTGCACTGAACTAAAATTTAGACCATTGAACTAACAGCCCCACATTCAAACTCTTGCATTTCATTTAAAAAAAACAACCTTATTTATAAGGAAATGAGACTCAAATCGGCAGCCTTTAGCATCATTGACTGGTTCTTTATGTGTGTTGTCTCTAAAACCAACCTCATGTCGACCCATGTCATCTTGAATATCAAGTCCAATGTCTGAAAAATAAAGGTATTTAGTATTTAAAGTTATCCTTATTTTAAAAAATTGAGTTATGAGAATCTGTATTTTACTTCGTAGAGTTGTCTAGAGGATATAGTTACAGCTAAGTACATAAAATCTTAAAATTCATTTATTAAGATGTTTATTATTTTACAGTATAGACTCACATTCACAAGGCATGTTTGGTATTGTAAGATTAATGAATACAGGAATTTTCTCTGAGTGCTTGACTGGATCCTCCACTGAAAGAACACTTTCTCTGTTCACAGAGTTTATAATAAATTATTTTTTTTTAAATTTTGATAAATAACAAAATATTTAAACATTTTTTCACATAAAATATGGGAAGCAGGAAGAATGTGGAAAGATCACTTTTTCTGTTCAAAGTTTAAAATAATTTTTTTTATTTTGATAAATAATAAAATATTTTAACATTTTTTTTCAAATTGAAAATGGGAATTAGGAACAATGTTTAACATTTCAGCTTGAGATGTGCTATGTATTTTATAAAACTAACAATACATTTTTGGTTCACCAAAACAATTCATCCAAAAAACTATAAAAAGTAAACATTTCAGCTATAAGGCTAGTTCTAAAACCAAAAATATGTGACCATATAAATCCACTACTTCATTCCCTTCATTGGCTTGCTGAAAAGGCACACATTGTCAATAAACTGTCCATTCTCTGCCACTACTTCTCCAACAAATGCCCTTCCTAACTTACCAAAGTTCACTGTCTATTCATCCCCTTATCAGCTATAGTCTTCTGCAGACACACATATTTTTCTGTTCCTGAGTCACACTAAAACATTTGGTGACAAGTATTTCTCTTTTTGTGTTCCCAAAAAAAGCAATTCCCTCCCATTACACACAAGTAACTTTTCAACTATTCAAATTTACACTCAAAACACATCTTTTGAAACTACACTTTTCTAACTGAAAATTCTTTGACAGATAAATGTAACTTATGTGTTCCAACAAAGTCATTATGTTTTTTTAAACTATGAAAGTTTTGTTATAATATTTTTGCCAAGTTTTTTATGTGAAACAAGGTAAGTACAGGCTTTGTCCTAGATTTAATGTTCAGAAATTAAATTTTTGTGAGATGACATAAAATCTCCATTGAAATAAAAGAAATAAATTAAACAAATCAATTTAAACAATTAAAACTTACACATCAACAGTCAGGTAGTCTCGAAGCTCAGAAACAAAAAGAAATGTCATGAAAAGACAGCTGCAAATAGAAATTAATGCTCCCGTCAAAGTGGGCTGAGTTAAGTCTTTTGGCACCTTCCGATAGATATCAAATCTGTAAATTATAGAAAAAATATTTTAATAATTTATAATTGAGTTAATTAATATAATTTTTGAAATATTAATAATGCTATTAATAGTTACAAAGTGAATGCGCAGGAGAGCTAGAAGAGCTCTAAACATAAACATGAAACAGAGGGCTCAAAAATTATTTTGAGGAAAACAGTAAATTTGTTATGTATGCAAATGCCACTAAATTAATGGGATCAATTACTATGTAACTAATTATGTTATGGAATTAAAGTACCAGATAAAAGTACACACATAAGTAAAGAATACAACATCTTTGACACTTCTTGCTACTTAATTATAACCTAATTCTAAAGCAAAAACTATAAATCTATATAATCCAATTGCTATGTTCACTTCAAAATAAATGCACTGACTGATTGAACTCCTATCATTGTAAAATTTTAAGCACTATTAAAATTAAACAATTTCTTGCCTGTGGGTTCTTTATAAACTTATAGGCTGTTATCTATTACTAATTCATTTTTTAAATGTTATATTGTGTCTAGATCAAAGTCAAGCGAGTAGTAGTAAGTCAATTAGTAAGTACTTAGTCTACTGAGTATATAGTTAAGTACTTATATATAAATATAATATTTTTGAAGTGGCTATGAACACCATAGCAGTGTACTTAGTATCTAGCAAAGCCATCAGCTTTGGTCTGCATAAATGCCAGTGATTAGTTAGCAAAACAATGGGCTTTGGCCTGAGTACACTGCATTAAAAAACAATTCATTAACCTCATTGTACAATGCACTGTTTCACTTTATTTAGGCCAAGTATTTGCAATTTAAATTACATACATTAGTCCTTGCATTGTCTGCCTCCATCCTTAAAACTCTTGATTAGTGGATGTTTAAGCCAGTGCACCTTATAAGTTTCAGTGGTTCATGGGCAAAAAAAGTAACTTGTGTGCAAAGTTGTACAGCATCCAATTTTTCTATGCAAAATTTTAAATCCCACAAACACACATATTTTATCCTTATCAAAATTCGCTGCCCAGTAACTCTATGTGGTGCAGAGTGTCTGGCAAATAGCTGTGTGACCGTGCAGCCTAGAGGGATCATTGATTTAAGGTGATGGGTGACTATTTAAGTGCACTTATAATTTGAAAAGAGCGCTTTAACCATGAGAGGCTTAAACTTTGGTCTTATGGTATGATGTAAGTTAAGGCTTCTGATCTGATGGATACGAGTTGGGTTAGCCTTTTTTCTTTTGAACCACAGGTATCAGCTTATATTATGGCCCTAGGACTAAGCTATAATGCTAGAAATACTGCAAGTGCAGGCCTATATAGTGCTAGCCTTGTATTATATATTAGGGAGTATGAACTCAAAATTTAATAATAAGCTATTTAATATTAAGCTAAACTTTCACTAAAATAAAGAATAAGTCAAATATGTAACCAGTTATGACTCAGTTATGTTAGTAGTATTGTTGTAGGATTAGTTAGGCTAGGTTAGTGGGTTAGTACGCTTTTACTTTTAGTCATTTCAGAAATTCTATATTTAGAATATTACTTATTTTAACAAAGTTAATGTGTAGGAAGTAACCAAGATTTTTTAAAATGCAATAAAGTTGCGATTGTGCACTTATTTGGTCATTTCCACCCACTACTTCTTCGACCTTGCTTTAGCAGATATTATGATATTATCTTCGCCTGCGTTGCTATTTTATAATTAAATGATAATATACTCTCAAAATTAAGTTAAAATTATTAACTAATTATCATAAATAATTAAAAATTGATGTTAATGTTATAATTCATAGTTTAAAAAATTTCTAAAAATGTGATAGCTTATCTCCCTTCAAGTGTAATTTTTAAAAAAAAATAATGTGCATTGACTGAAATGGGGGAATGCTTTGTGTGATTTATAATAAAATATTATAAAGCCAACCATACATATTTTAGATACTTCTACTTCTATTTCTAAGTGCGAGAGAATGCGTGATGAAATATAGTAGCATTAAAATAAAAAGTGGAGTCAAATATTATTTTTAGCAAACACTGCTTTCTTCATAAATGAGAATTATCAAATAATAAGGATTAAGTAGTGAAATTTCTTTGGCTCCCTGTGAATTTTTTATGACTACCGAGCAATGTTCCCTTTAGGTTTCGTTGGTCCATGTGCAAAATTAAAGAAACATATAATCCTTCTCAAAATTTGCTGGGTGGTACCTCATAATAGCTGCGCAGCGTGGAGCAGATGGCTGCAAGGCCGTGCAGTTTAGAGGGAACACTGCTACTGAGTTTTCTGTAGTTTGTAGTATGGTTAATATATCAATAAGAAAGAGCGTAAGATGCTGTAAGAGCAGAAAGACAGAATTTTAATCTGATAGTTTAAAACAGGGTTGGCCAGACCTGTAGTAAATGAGAGCCATTTTAATAATTTTTAAAATTGTTGAGAGCCGCATGGAAGCAATATGGTTCACGACTCTAATCGCAATGAAAAATTGCTTTAGTGATGTTTTTTTTTAATGTTTTATTCGAATATAATGATTTAATTTAAACATTTCAGTTGTTTACACCATAACTGCATGTTGAAGAAATTTTAGTTGCATAATTAACAAATATTTAAATATGTAAAATTTATGAATAGAAAGACACTATATCTAGACTCATAATTATAGCTAACATTAATTGTTATGATTCTGACGAGAAGCCTTTGAACTAACAAGTTTCTTTAAATCTGGTTGGTATCCAGTATAGTTTGGGTGAGAAGAAATTCTGCCAGATGCTGGTTACTAGTTACTTCTTGATGTTTTGCTTTATGAACTTTATTTTGGAGTACAGAGATTTATTAAATTTTGTGTTATCAGTAGCCAAAGTCTGGAATTATTTGGATCTAATATAGAAATTACTCCTCAATATTCTTCTTTAATAAAGCCGCCATCAGCACAAAATTGTTTAGCACGAGCAATATTCCAAGCGATAGCATAACTTGCCTCAGTTAAAGGGACATTTTCTTTGCTGAAAGCTGAAAATAATATCTGCTGCTGACACATTCCAGACTTCAACTCAGCAAGTTTGCTTTTTCTTAATTCAGATTCCAGTGGATACTGCAATGCAAACTCTTTATGACTTTTTGATAGTGTCACTTCTAGATTTGTAATTTGGTAGCGGTGTTTGACAGATCAAGCTAATGGTCTTTATCAATTAATGCAAAGTCTTCTTCCCATTCTGGTAGAAACCTTCTTTTTGATTCTTTATAGTTTCTTTTCCTGCAACCTATTCCCATATTTAAGGTAATGGTCAATACTTCAAAATGCGGATTTTACCAAAACCTGAACCAAACAATTCAAACATTTAATAGTTTACATCACCAACCAACCAGAAACCAATATCTTTCTTCAACTTTCAACATTTAAATCGAGCACAATTTTTTCAATCCCTTGTTTCTGTCAATTTTTTTTTAACTTTCATTTTATTTAAAATATTATATATTTCAAAATTCTAAATTCAAAAATTGTTCGGGAGCCGCAATGGGAACACAGAAGAGCCGCATGCGGCTCGCGAGCTGAAGTTTGGTCACCGTTGGTTTAAACGAAGCCCACTCTCGCAAGCCCAGTAACTGTAACACTCTCACCACCAGGATTTATACTAAGAGTACTAAGACTTACACTAACTTAGTCTTAAATTTAAACTTAAAGTGACTAAATTAGTGACTAGACTCTTGTCTTAGTCTTAGTCTTGGATGACCTTTCGGAAAGGCTTTCTGTCGCTTAGTTAAACATTAAAATTAAACTTAAACCAACTTATAAATATTAAAACAATATTTTATTATCACCGCAAAACCAACTTATAAATTTTTAAATAATATTATTATTAATTATATTAATATCATTGTCATTATCACCGCCGTCACCGGCATAGTATAAAGTTGTATAAGTAAGTACTACTACTATGACTATATAATATAATTTTATATAATATATAAGTATAGTATGTAGGCTATTTTAATAATTATAAGGTAAGCGTTATTCGCACGGTTTTGGCAGTGGGAATAATGTCCAACATTATCCGCACGGTAAACCGTGCGGATAATGCCTAGCGTTATTCGCACTGCCGCTCGGTTTTGACCGTGAGAATGATGCCAAACGATATCTAAATGCCTTGGACTTGGGTAATGCATATAAAAATGTTAACAAAAATTAACAAATAATACTAACAGTCTCTGTTACTGACTCTCACTTAAACATTTTTTACCGTGAGAATAATGTCGAACCAATTCAATTGTCATTTTAACCGTCTTTCGAGTGTCTGGAATCTTATATTTGTATCCATTAGCAATAATCTGAGCGGACCTGCATATCATTTGTTAATGATTAATCATTAATTAATTAATTAGTAATACTACGGATTTAGCTGATAAAAAACTATACAGCTCCATTGCAATCAACTTTGTATTTTTATTCTGTATAATTATGAAGTAACTTTTTATTAACTTTCATCCATAATATTTAATTGGACGAGACTCTGTAATGAAAAAGAATAATTATTATTCTCCCCAAAACTAGCATTGTACCTGAGGTCAACATAAATCCATTAAATTAATTTAATTTAAAGCATGAAAAAACGAAAGACGATACAATGGTATAGCCAGTATAGCATAAAAAATTTAAAGTGAGAGTCTGTAACAGTGACTGTTAGTAACAGAATAGATAAGACAGGCATGGGTGGGGGGAAAATAAAATGTTTCTGGGAAAGAGCCTGCTTGTGTGTTTGCAAACATCCTCACTGTGGTTGTAAACCCCCCCCCACCCCCCCAAAAAAAAAGACCGTCCTGGGGATTCGATCCGTGTACCATAATGATAAATTGAACTAAGCTAGATTAACCACTCAACTGGAGAAGCTGATGAAAATATTTGTTATTTAAAAATTATAAGTACATGTAATTATCATTTAATGCACACTAATCAATTTTTATGGCAATGGTACTTTAAAATTTCAATAATCATGAAAATGAAATTTTAATAAGTGTTAGCATATAAATTACACATTTTAGCCTAAATCGAGTGATATCAGCCATTATTTTGTCTACACCGGGCGCGTTTTTTTTTCATCGTGGCCAGCCACTATAAGTAAGACGCATGTGGATAATATCAGCATTATCCGCACGGCCGAAACCGTACGAATAATCACTTCGTAATTATAATATAATATAAATGTAAATGTTAAGTATAAAGTTAATTAATTAAAGTTAAATAAATATTATCTTATCTTATCTTATCTGTTTCAGACGCTCCTTCTATACAGAAGATTATTGCATCCTAAGCTTATCTATGGTTTGTGTTTAGTCCTGCATTCTTATTAGAGTTTTAAATGTTGATAAAGTGTTGATAAAGTGTTGGCTTTCCTGGTTTCTTCAGGCAACCCATTCCACGCCCGAATTCCGGACGGGAAGAACGAAAATTTGTATCAGTTTGTTCTTGCATACGGAATAAGAAAGGTGTTTTTATCCTTATGTCAATCTGAGGGTTGTATTAAGTTATCTTTGTGTTGTATTTCTAAATTAGAGTTAATTGCTTTATGTATGATTACTACTTTACTCTTGGTTCTTCTATCCTCTGCCTCTAGTGTTTCAAGGTTTAATGATTTAACTAATGGTGTTATTCTAGTCAGTTTTGAATATTCTCCAGTAATGAATCTGGCAGCTCTTTTTTGGATTTGTTCTAGTTTATCAATGTTTTCTTTGGTGGATGGGTCCCATACAGAAGATGCATATTCTAGTACAGGTCTCACCAAAGTGAGATTGAGATAGCATTTTAGTTTTATATTTATATCTTTATTATTATTACATTTGATTACAAATGATTTGTAAAGGTTTCTTTTTATAAAGCCTAAGGTTTTGTTTGATTTTTTAATAACTTCATTGACATGGGGATTCCATGATAATTAAATAATTAATAAAGTATATTATAGTAGTATTTGGATAGCATTGAATAATGGAATAGTTTAGTCTAGTAGATTAGTAGTAGAAAGACTAAGTAAAAGTAGACTGTAGACAAAACTAAATAGTTTGTCAAAATAAATCAACAAATCAATTTAACGCTAAAATATTGTTTACCTCCGAATATCAAACTGCATTTTATCTCTTGCTTACAAAATAATAAATGGCAAATATAGTTTGAGTCAGAATCTACTTTATTGTCAATACTATTGACATGTAGGTCTATTGGTGAAAGCAATCTCTGCAATCTAGCGAAATTATTATTAAAATTCAATAGAAGTTATAGAACTAAGGCTGTTATAAAACCAAAATTAAGATACGTCATTATAACCACAAAACAAATATTTATTTGACATAATTAACTTTTGATATCCGATATATATTTTTTTTTAAACGATATTGTGTTTTAAATTAAATTTTTATGTAAATAATCATATTTAATGACAATATGTTAAACCGAAAATATTCGATAATTTATTTATTTTGCATTATTTTCAGTGGCAATATAAGACACGTTGACGTTACAGTTACTGCCCGTTGCCGTTACTCTTTAATGTTAACGGAACGATTTGGTCGATCCACATACACTTTAAATAAACTAATTTAATTTTGACTAAAAAGTTCAAAAAGTTATATTTGAAAAAAATGAGCTATTTCTCTTTATTATTTTAAGGATTTTCTTAAAATTATTTTTTTTTAAATTTAATATCGAGGATCAAAATATTTGGGTCTGAAACTATTATTTTAAAAAAATATTTCTGACAATCAGTTTTGAAAAATTCTGGGTGTCTCAAGTGAGTTTCGGACATGCGCAGCCGGAGTGACTCCGTCGCCTTCAAAGTCATTACGCCTTGAATTGGCGCACTTAAATTCCATTTTCGTATAAGAAGACTCGAACCTCTACATACCCGACTAAAAAGCTCTCTAGTTATTTCTCATAAACAACACAAGTGTATGTATGAATGTATGTTTATCAAATACATTAGTTTCATTTAAAATACACACATTACATTTGACGATGTGAGCTTGTCTGTTATTGGGTGACACTGAATCTGGCAATCAACCCAGCCTCAGTGCGACTGTTCTGTTATTATTATTATTATTTTTTAAATACTATTTCTTAGTTATATCTGAATATATTTTAGTAAATTTAATTAAGTTTTAGAAGTAGAAACGATGACTTTTGGCATTATGTGACACTACAAACAAATTATTTTACTTGAAACCCTTGCCTTAGTCCTTACACTTACTGAAACTGATCAGATGAGATACTGATACATCATAGTCATAATCATACTGATACTGCCAAAAAAAACCTACTCAAGTCTTAAAATTAGGCTATAATTTATAATGAACCACTTAAATTTTAAAAGGAAGACTTTAAGTTGTAGTTAAATAGTAAACATAGTTTACATAGTCATAGCCCCCCCCCCTTTTTTTTTGTTTAAAAAAAATAGTTCCCATTTGCAGACCTTGAACATTGAAAATCTATTATTGTCATGGCGTATGGGGCAACGGCAAGTGAAGCAGCACTCACTAGTTTCAGTAGCCTTGGGACTTGGGGCCATGGCATAATAGGGCTAGGGGATTGTGTGGCAAGCACAATCAGAAAGCACAGGTGCCTTATAGTTAGTAAATGTATAACATATAAACAGGGTATTACTATTAGTTAGCCTGACAGGACGTAACACAACAGCGAACGTTTCGGCAAAAGAGCCTTCCTCAACGAACAAATAGTCAAAGAGTACACAAATAAAACGAATATAACAAAAGAAAAAACTTAGCTGCGGTGAAGTCCACTTAGTCCAGTAGAGATATCCTTATAGTTATAGGCTTACTTCCCCAAACATATGTCATGTCGGGTCAGGTGCTCATTGGCATTGGAGCTGGATGGACTCAAGGGCACCCTTAGGCTTTGTTCACTTAACTTAGGACCCGGGAGCAGGTCCTAGCCTTCAGAGACTCTAACCCAAGACCCATCAGATAGCTAGCCCAACGCATTGCCACACGGCCTGTGTAGTACAGTGGTACTTAGCTTAATGAACGCATTCCGTTCGATAAGCGAGGAACTCGCTAAGCAAAACGCGATTACGAATAGATATCTATGGGAAATGAATTAATTGGTTCCGGGCCAGCACAAATTTCGGTACTTGTTTTTATCCGAGCACCAAAAAAAATTCTTTATTATTTTGGTATTAACTGCTGGCAACCCTGCAATACTTAGGCTATTACTACTAGATGGCAATGGGTTTTCTGCGGTTCGCCATCTGTCAACTAAAAAATATTCACTATAATCAACCTTTTTGAGAATGACTTATTTAAATTTCATGGGGGTCGTGGGTCACATGGCTTTTATAAAAAGGGGTCGCCTCCCAAAAAAGGTTGGGAACCACTGATTTATTTGATTATTTTTTGTTAAGAATAATTATGTTGCATGCAACTCAAAACGGCAATTAACTGAAATCCAGCTTTGTTTATTCCCACCAACCCTCATCCACTACATTACACACACCTATCTATCATTTTATTATGCTCCCCAATGTTGCCTTTAAGCTGCATGACTGCAGAGCTATATTGATGTGGATAATATATGTGTGTTGAAATATATAATTTTGCACACAAAAAAAATTAATGCTACACAACTTTGCACACGGACCAAAAAAACTTAGAGGGAACAATTGCCTTAGGGGCCGTCCATAAATGACGTCTAGCAATTTTGACAGATTTTTCGCCCCCCCCCCTCTTCGTCACGCGTCACAAAAAGTTAGACCCCCCCTCCAATAATACGTCACAAAGCTTTGACCCCCCCCTCCCCCCCCAAAAAAAAACAAACAACAAAACAAAAAAACCCACCTTATTTTCTATTTGAAAATGAGTATGTTTCAAATCACTATTTTGTCATTTAATTATTTATTTAGTGTATGCCTACATTGTAATATCGTAATTCGCATGAAGCTATGTAAAACGGCATTAAGCCAGTGCTTCTCAAACTTGTACGTATTAGACGACCGGCAGGAATTTTTTTAATGCATATCACCAAGTACCGGTGCATTCTTTTCCCGTTTTGACGTGATTTTCCCTGTAAAGACATGATAGCAAAATGAGCCCCTACATGGCTTAAAGCCCTATAAGATTAAGTATGATTTCGGCTTGTTTTATATAATTTTTTTTTAATTTGTCTAGTTGCCAAGGCATAGCAAGACAGCTAATGAACAATGCAGCGGTAATGTCAAAAACCATTCCATGGGATTAACCTTCGCGATTAAGCTCGCGAATAATAATAATAATAAATTGATAATTTATATAGCGCTGTATCCCAGTAAGGAACTGACTATGGGACTATTGATACTACAAGGATCATTTCATTGTTGATAAACCAAGAATATATAGATACAAGACGATTCCTTAAATTTATTTCGATCTTATAAAGACAGTTTTCCTGCTATGTATATGCACATCAAAGGCATTTGATCTAAAATTACCACATTGATATCAAATCTCATGTTTTCTAAAAAATTATTTGGTATGCGCTGGAGTAGGAAAATGGCGATTACTGTACGAACCCTACATTTGTGCAGGAAAGTAAGGGTGTCATCTTGTGCGTCCAAAATGCAGTAATACTGCAAGTTGAAGACTGAAAAATACTATGACATTAATAAAATATCCAATATTATCTTTAACTTTTTACTCCGAAGCTCACAAGTTTTTTTGTTTTTTTTTGACGAGGAGGCGTGTTTAAATGGTTGCATTCTCTTGTGGAGTTTATAAACTAATGAAAAATACATGGCTACCGCTATCAGGCGGTTTAACCGAGGGGTCTGTTAACAGCGATAAATTATCTCATTTGGGGTAAAAAGGGAACTCTTGGCGTTTGACCAAAAAACCAATCGAATAATTATATCAAACTTAAAACGTTTATATTTGTATCAAATAGATTCCCCCCCCCCAAATAAAAATATTCCGTGTCGTTTTGACTTAAAATATCTACACCACATAATCCTATTCAGATCATTTTAGACACTTTTCATGCTTGTAAAACTCACCAGTAGCATTTTCGGCTAATGTCGCTCCCCCAAATCCCAGAGTCATGTGATCAGGACCTAGAGTTGGGGGGGGGTAACGCACACATAAACTTGTATATTTTGGGGTAACGGGAAAAAAAGTTCACGACTACTGCCGTGAGAGAACCAAGCGGAGCGGCGATGACATCACAAATGCTTTGATGTCAACATCAAACGACACAGGATAACAATTTCATACATTCTCATTAGTTCTCAAATTTAAGGATTATAATTAGATTTAATTTTCATTTCTTGATAACTTACGCCGTCTGATGGCCTACCGACCGGCACTTTGAGAAGCACTGATTTTTTTTTAAAATTAAAAAATCATTGAATAAATTGTAATTGTAAGTCCCCAAATATTTCAGTGGAAGTTTTATTTAAAGTTATCCTTTTGATGTGACGTCACATTTCTTCAACCCCCCTCCCTCCCCCTCGTCACACATCGTCACAAAAGTGTGACAGGTGCGTGACGTCATTTATGGATGGCCCCTTATTATATAATGTAGATATCAAACTTTCCTAACATTGTAATAAATTTAGTTCAATATTCTTAAACAACACCAAATAATATTTGTCTCTGCGTAAAGAAAAGAAATTAAGAGGATGCGTTTTGAACTCCTTACCAGAATAGTTTAATAATGGCCTACTTTCTGTTTTTTGTTTAAACTAATTTTTTATATACCAACACCCACTCTCTGTAAATCATTACTGTTGATTTAGTTTTAGTATTAGAGCTCTTCAAATACATGCATTCATATTTAAGACTCTGTATTAATTTAAACTTTAGTAAAATAATTTCATGTTTCATTTAGGCCCAACAACTTGTATTCTAAGTTTAATTGTTAATATAAAAATTTATACATTATATGTTATTGTGATTTTGACAATAAAATGTCTAACTCTTTTCATTGTGCAACAGGTTTCAACAATCAAGGTCTAATAGGGGGCAAAAATTTCAACATTCAGAATTAGTCAACATGGAAGAAACTGCTGAAGAAGGTTTTCAATATCATATTGAAGTCCAAGAAGGAGTGGAGGGGGCAGATGGGGAGGTTATTATAATTTACAATTATGATGGTGCTGAATTAACCCCTGAATTGCTTGCTAAAACACTGGAAGAGCTTTCTACACAAACTAGCTTACAGAGATCAGCTCTAAATCGGGTTCAATATGCACAACAAGGAGATGCTGTTGTTTGCCTCCCAAGTCAGGATGAACTAAATATTACTGCTCAGTTTGACCCAGAGATGTTAAGTGCTCCGGTCATAAAAATAGAAGATAAAGAATCACTTTCATGTGTAGATATACAAGGTCCAACTCACATTTCTACAGACTCTTTTAATCTAAGTAGTAATAATGATGATTGTTTCAATACTGATAAAAAACCTGATATGCAAATATTAAACACATTAGGCATGAACAATAAAGAATTGAGTTTAGTTGAATCAATAGCAATTGAATTAGACCTAGATAGAGTAAAAGTAGAAAATGTTAAAGATTTGTCAGGTAAGAATGATACACTGAACAATGTATCTGAGTCAGTAAACCAACAAAGTGTGCCATTACCTAAAGTTGAACAATTAAATGATGTTACATCTGATAATGAAGACAAAGAATACACATGTAACCAATGTAGTTTTAACTGTAGGAAAGAAATAGAATTGCAAAGACACAAAAAATTAGAACATAAAGAGAAAGAGCCTTTCATCTGCAGACATTGTCACAAAGCATTTCATCTTGAATTAAGCCTGTCTATTCACAAACTTGGACACCTGAAACATAATACAAGCCTGGATCCAAGAATAGATCCAGGTTTTATTCGCAAAGTAATGAAGTTTTTCTCCTGCCCACTTTGTGACTTCCAATATCAAAAAAAAGTTCAGATATCCCACCACATTAGAAATGTTCATCCAGATGAAGAGTACCATCGATGTAGTAAATGCAGTTTTTCATGTCTGACTGAAGATGAACTAATTTCACACTTATCATCTCCGGCACATGAAGAAGAAAGCCGTACATTGTGCCCTTTGTGTGGTACTGCCACTAAAGATATTCGGCAACACATTCGCAGAACACATAATGACAATAGGCCATTTTTGTGTACTCAATGTGGTTTTAAAGCTAAAACGTTTACACATCTGAACACTCACATGGTCATTCATGATCCAGTCAAGAGAATTCAGTGTGATATATGTGATTATAGGTGTCGTACTAAAGACCAGCTTAAGAAACATCTTGTCAAACATTCAACAGAAAAGGAATTTAAATGCAATTTGTGTCCTTTTGCCTGTAAAACTAGTATGAGCTTAAAACGACACATGCAAATTCACAAAACCCCAAATAAATATATATGTTACATATGTGAGTTTACAACCCATGACAAGCTTATTTTACGCCGCCACAAAGCTCAAGAACACATTCTCAAAGCATCGTACAAGTGCCGGGAATGTGACAGTCATTTTGAAAGAATTGTTGAGCTGAAAAAACATGCTCTGGCAGAACATAAAAGTGAGAAAATAGAATTTTGTTCCTACTGTGACTTCACGGGTCAAACGCTAGAAGAACTTAGAATACACATGCAAAGCCACTTTGGTAAGTTTCCCTTTAAGTGTGAGGTTTGTGGCTACATGTGTAGGTTGAAAGCATCATATCATCGTCACATTGAAAGGCACAACAAGATAAAAAAATTCAAATGCACCCTATGCTCATATGCCAGTGTAGAAAAATATGATCTCCAGAAGCACTATGCTCATCGCCACTCTGATGATAAACCACTTGCTTGCCCATATTGTTCCTACCGGTGCAAGTTTAAACCTCGGCTAAATAACCACATATCATATGTGCACACTGACATCAAGCCATTTTTCTGTAAACTCTGCCCATACACAGGGAAATCTGCAGAGAACTTGAAGAAGCACATGGTGAACCATGGTGTGGTAATCAAGTCTCTACAGTGTGTACTGTGTGACTATGCTACTGCTGAAAAGGCCAAGTTGAAGCGGCACATGCAAGTACATGTTAAAAAAGCAATATTTCAATGTGCTTAGAATCCCTTTTAAGCAAGTATTTACATGATTTGAAGAATGTTAATAAATGGACCATAACTGTTTATTTTGTCCAATTGACTTTCAAACGAAATACAATGGAAGTTTAATGTTTTCATAACTGTTAAAATAAATAGTAATTAAAAATATATTTATCTATTACTGGTACTCCATAGTTTTTTTAACCTTGTAAATCTTTAAATTATTTTCCAAATCTATATTTATGTATAAGGATAACTTTCTTCAAAACACTTAGTAGAACTAGAACACACAGCCTTGGATCTCTTTATATGTATGATCTGAACTTCCCATTTATGGTTTTATTTCATTTTAGGCTTAATATTTACATTTACCAGGACCTGGTTTTTATTACATGTAAATTAAAATTATTTTTCTTTTCCTTTATTGATTAAGATACACTTCATAAATATTTAAACTGTAATTTTTTTACTTGTCCAGAAGCCATGTAATGTTGCTGTTACAGTTTAATCCAAATGTGAAATAATAAATTTGTGATAAAATTCTTTTTTTTTAAAGTAATCAATATATTTACAACTGTGAAGTATGGAAAGATCAATTTTAAAGAATAATCTCCCTGCTGATGTGACATGGTAGGTCTCTCGTTTTCTGACAATCGGTATTCAAAGACTTTTTTTGATGAGTTTCATTAGATTTGAAAAGCTGCTACAAAAAAATACAAAAAAAAACAGTAAAAGTAAATGGATTCCTGAGTACTAAACATTGAATTATCTACATTGTTTACTTGATCTTGTAACTTCAATTATTTCTAAACTTAATTATAAATTCTTTTGTTCTGTCCGTAATGCTAGCAAATTTAATATTTATTAATAATGTCTAAAATATTTTCTTATTTGATAATTAAAAATAAAGAATTTTGGTTACTTTTCTGAGTGGGTTCATGTCATTGTTTTATTATTAAATTAAGAATTAAAAGTATATTATAGTCATGGTATTGTAGTTTTACTTTATATAAAATGATACAAGACTTAAAATAAAATAAACATAATGTGAAACAAAGTTAATCAAATTGTAGTTAATTATAATTACTAAAAAGTACTTATTTTGGGAAGAACTGATGGCTAAATAGATGTCAAACAGTGTTTGTTTGTTTTTTTAATTTAAAAATTCTTCAGGTAACATTGGATCTGGCCAATGTAATAGTTAAAGTTATTATCTTATCTTATTAATACAGACGCTCCTTCTATGCAGAAGATAATTGCGTCCACAGACCATGAGAGATGATCTGTTGGCAAGTGATGCAGCGTTCAAAGGCCACGGCTTTGTGGGTTCCACGCATTACCCATTCGGAGCTGGGTGACTCAGGGACGTCCTAGGCCCCGGGAACAAATCCTTGCCTTGACATGGATTCGAACCCGTGACCATCGGTACGCCAGTCAAGCGCGCTGCCACTCGACCACCGCGTGCCCTGCAAAGAATGTAATAGTTTGCTCTGAAGATAGCATGTCAACACACCTGGCATTTAAAATGTCATTTTGGCCTGGTCACATATAATTTATATAAACATATCTTATCTGTTTCAGACGCTCCTTCTATACAGAAGATTATTGCGTCCTACGCTTATCTATGGTTTGTGTTTAGTCCTGCATTTCTTATTAGAGTTTTAAATGTTGATAAAGTGTTGGCTTTCCTGGTTTCTTCAGGCAACCCATTCCACGCCCGAATTCCGGACGGGAAGAACGAAAATTTGTATGAGTTTGTTCTTGCATACGGAATAAGAAAGGTGTTTTTATCCTTATGTCTATCTGAGGGTTGTATTAAGTTATCTTTGTGTTGTATTTCTAAATTAGAGTTAATTGCTTTATGTATGATTACTACTTTACTCTTGGTTCTTCTATCCTCTAGTGTTTCAAGGTTTAATGATTTAACTAATGGTGTTATTCTAGTCAGTTTTGAATATTCTCCAGTAATGAATCTGGCAGCTCTTTTTTGGATATTGTTCTAGTTTATCAATGTTTTCTTTGGTGGATGGGTCCCATACAGAAGATGCATATTCTAGTACAGGTCTCACCAAAGTGAGGTAGCATTTTAGTTTTATATCTCTATTACATTTGTTAAAGGTGTCTTTTTATAAAGCCTAAGGTTTTGTTTGATTTTTTAATAACTTCATTGACATGGGGATTCCATGATATTTCTCATTTATTATGACTCCTAAGTATTTTGCATCTTTAGTTTGGGTTAGTTCCTTTCCATGAATGTAAATATTTTGAATTTTATTTGTTTCTTTTTCTTTGTTACTCTTAACAGTTGACACTTTTCTGGGTGGAAATCATACTCCAGTTAGTTTCCCATTTTATCAATTCATCTAGGTCTTTTTGTAAAATTTTGCTATCTTGTTCTGATTTAATTGTTCTATAGATTATACAATCATCAGCAAATAACCTAACTTTTGTTCCTGTTGAGATGTTGTTGGGTAAATCATTTATATATATTAAAAAGAGTAAGGGACCTAGCACAGTTCCTCGTGGAACTCCTGAATTGACCTTTATTGGTGCAGATTTAGATCCATTAATTATTACAGTTTGCTCCCTGCCCAAAAGGAAGTCTTGGATCCAGTGATGTAAGGAACCTGAGATTCCAAATCCAAAGTAGTTAAGTTTTTTAAGTAAACTAAGGTGGTGAACTTTGTCAAATGCTTTTGAGAAGTCTAGTAATATTGTATCTATTTGATCATTTTTGTCTAAGCCTTTTGATAGTTCATCTATTAAACCTATTAATTGTGTTTCCTATGATCTGTTTTTTCTAAAGCCGTGTTGATGTGGGCATAGGGCATTATATTTGTTAAGGTGGTTATTACCAGGGTCTGATTTATCCCCTTTCTTAAAGAGTGGAGTTACGTTAGCTAATTTCCAATCCTGGGGCACTTTACCCTGGTTTAGAGAGGCTTGAAAGAGAACAAGGATTGGGGACAGTTCATTGCTTAGTTCTTTTATGTTATATGGCATCACCAGATTTAGGTATCTAAGGCAATCTATTGATGGTGTCACTTCCTGCAGACTACCTCATAGACCTATTAAGATACAGCCTGCTTGTATGATACTGATATCCACCAAACTGGTTGCACTTGCACATTGTGCCGTGGTCATAGCAATCAATAACTTATATCTATGGGAAACCAAATTTATTGAGTTCTACCAAATATATTTCCATCTTGTGTCACCACTTTAAAATGTTAGCACCAGTTGTAATTTGCTCACCCATTTTTATTGGAATCATTCATTATTCTTGCCAATCAATATTATCTTACTAGATACGACCCGCTCATATATAGTGCAAAGAAAGAGGGGAAAGAATGGACACAAACAGCAGCATGAAGAAATGAGAACAATCCGAGCGAATGCAAGACACATTGCTGGTCTCGAAACATGCACTGCGGTTGAAATACCGCTGCCCCCCTGCACCACCCAGGGAAGGTCATTCGTCATGCTTGTTTGCTCGCATCGTCTTATGCTTGTCCTTATTTCTAGCGAATTATATATAACTAGGGGCAAGTACCCGGCTCCCGCCCGGGTTTAACAACAACAGCAACAAAACAAAACAACAACTACAACAACAACAAAGCAACAAATACAACAGCAACAACAACAAAGCAACAACAACATGAAGGACATTGTCGTCGCAGGGCAAGGGATGTGGACAACAACAGCAAAAACAACACAAAAGCAGCAACAAAACAACAACAAAAACATCAACAAAGCAACAACAACAACAAAAGCAACAACAACAAAAAAAATTATTTTATGGCGATAATCGCCTTCTTGTTAATCTCGACACCAAAATGTTTATTAATTTGCGTCATTATTTTACGTCTTAATTTTCAATAATTTTTATTTTATATAGCTCATATAGGGAAAAACTACATTTTGGGCCCCCGGGCCCCAGTATCTTATATATATGGAACGAAACCCGTTTAATAACCCTTCCGGTATAATTTTGTGTACGTGTACCAAATTTCACGTTATTTGGTTGTCTGGATCTTGAGTTATTAGGGAACAGACAGACAACAAATGCGGCTTATATATATAGAGATATACTAGTACTAGTGTAAAAGCCTGCTGAACGAAATTCGACAGAAGGGATAACAAAGAAATATACGAAATACTGCAATAGAAAAGAACATTTATCTTTTATTACCATGAACACAATACGATATGAACAGCTAAATATCATAGATGACCTTGTACACCACATTTTTAGTGTAGGAGGCGGACGAAATATTAAACTTCCTGAAATGTACCGTCGTACCTATATATCAACATGCATATCTATGCTTTCACGCCTATAATAAATATATATATATAACGAAATATTAACTCAAAGACATTGAATTCATAAATTTCCTCTAGAAAAGCATCAATAACTAAAACCCATCTTTAAAAAAAAATTTAAAAAAATTTATTTATTTTTTTTTGATAAAAATCGAAGTCGTGAGGTGGGATTCGTCCATGCTGTCGGTTGTTAATCACCCAAAGTATTTAATAATTAACAATCCTCATAAAACAATGAACATTTTTAATGTTAATCACCCAAAGTATTTAATAATTAACAATCCTCATAAAACAATGACGTCATTGTTAATGTTAATCTGGAAACCAAAATAGATTTTTAAGTCTCTCTTTTCAATTTTTTTATTAAAAAAAGCAGACTGATGTTCCTTTGGGGAGACACACGCACAGATAGGGCGATTATGTATTAGACTAGTAACAAAGCCCGCCCAAGGACGGGAATAAGTGTAGGGTGACCTGTGAAGTTCATGGACGCTATGTTTTGGTAGTTGTTGTTCTGAAGCGTTTGCAGGACATTGTCGTCGCAGGGCAAGGGATGTGGACAAAAACAACAACAGCAACAACAAAAAAAACAACAATAACAGCAACAAAAAACAAACAACACTTAAAACTCTTGCCACTACCCCCAGGACCATCAAGGAAAAAGCATTTAACAGAATTGTCATTGGAATAAGCGGCAGCATCACTTCAAGATGGGAACAACATAATGAATTATTAATTATGACCAAAAACTGCACCAAAAATAACTCGTTTTGAACCTCCGCGTAATATGTAAATTTTTCTCCGCTAGTGATTGACTGTAGGAGTCATGTGTTTGAGGGACCAATCGCTATAGATGACGGGACAGATAGGAGGATATTATCTTATATTTATGCATATAAAATTATTGCGGCATATGCTTATCCATGGTTTATGTCTAGTCATTCATTTTTATTATATTTTAGATTTTTAAATTTTGATAGTGTGTTGGTCTTGCTGGTTTGGTCAGGCAACCCATTCCATGCTCGAATCCAAGACAGGACAGAGGAGGATTTGTATGCGTTTGTTCTTTGAATACGGAACAAGAAAAGTGTTTTTATCCCTATGTCTATCTGAGTTTTGATTTAGAGTATTGTTTTGTTGTATTTCCAAGTTAGAATTTGATGCCCTGTGTATTACAACTCTTTATGTCTATCCTCTAGTGTTTCTCGATTTTTAAAAATTAACTAACGGTGTTATTCTTGTCAATTTTGAATATGCACCACTTATGAATCTTGCTCCCTCTTTTGAATTTGTTCTAGTTTATCAGTTTTCTTTGGTAGATGTGTCCCACACACAAGATACATATTCTCAAATATTCTGGTATAGGTCTGACCAATGTATTTCTTTGTAAAGTAGCATTTTAGTTTTATGTTCTAATTTCATTTGTAAAAGTTTCTTTTTATAAAACCTAAAGTTTTGTTGGATTTTTAAAACAGCATTGGGATTACATGATAATTTTTCATGTATAATATAATAACTCCTAAGTACTTTGCATCTTTAATTTGGATTAGCTGTTTCCCATGACTGTAGTAATTGGCATTTATTTTTTTATTTTTCTTCGATATTCTTAACAGTTGACTCTTTTCTGTGCTGAAAGACATACTCCAACTCTAATTAGTTTCCCATTTTTTTAATTCGTGTGGGTCTTTTTATAAGATTTTGCTATTCTAATTTAATTATTCGATAGATATACAATCATCAGCAAATAACCTAACTTTTGTTTCTGGTGTGATGCTGTTGGGTTAATCATTTTATAAATTACTAGCCGACCTTTCGTGTGTTGCAATGATCTCATTAAAAATGAATAAATTTAAGAAACCAATGAGTGGTATGATTTAAAAATAATTATGCCAGAAACCTTCGCGGAAGTGCGCAAAAAAAAATAATTCCAAGTTTGATAGCAAACTGTTAAAAGAATAAATAATTTAAAAGCTTATACATGTAATTTAATTTTTGTTATTGCCATTGTACTCAAGCTATGGAAAAAATAACACAACAAAGCAAGCCCTGAAATGGAACCTACAGGGTAAGCGGAAAAGAGGTCATCCAAGAAACACTAGACTTGGCGCCGAGAATTGGAGGCAGACATCAAGAGAATTGGCCATGAATGAAGATCCTGGAGAAGCTGGCCCAGGATAGAGATGCCTGGAGTTGGAGGTCTCTCGTAGGTGGCCTATGCCCTTGGAGGAATTGCAGACGCCGACGATCGGTGTATGCCCCTCATGGACGAGAAGGCTCAACAACTCAAGCTATATTTCTCAATATCGTCTAAAATTGAATGGGGAATACAATTATCAATAATTAACGTTCAGTAAAAGACATTTGCGGCCCCCAGCTCCGAGTGAATGGACATTAGGAGTTCAGTGCCTTATAGCAATTGAATATATGTTTTTAAGTTTTTATATACATTGTACTACGTTTGGTCAAAATCCAGTTATTTTCTCATTATCTAACGCTAACTACGGTAATTTTTATATACCGTAGCTATTATAGGTTAAAAAAAAACTATATTAGGGAGCCCCCGGGCCTATTGGTGCAAGATGTCAATTTAAAAAACCTGTTCATTTTAATTCAGTTTCATCATGGATATATTTCTCAAGATTGTTAAAAAGTGACTGGGAAAAATATCTTAAACAAATACGAAAAAAGACAGTTTGGGCCCCCGGCCCCGAAGAAATTGACATTAGAAGTTCAGTGCCCTTATGTATATAGGCCTTCAAGTTTTTGTATACAAAGTTTGGTTAAGATCCATTCATTTACTCAGTAGCTAACGCATATACTAATTTTTATATAGCTCATATAACCAAAAACAACATTAAGAGCTCCCAGGACCCATTCAGTGCAAGATATAAAGTTCAAAACACCTGTTCATTTCAATATGAATAATGGATACACTTATTATTATTTTTGAAGATCGTTAATAATTGAATGGGAAATAAAATCTTAAACATTTAAGAAAAAGGTATTTTGGGCCCCCAGCCCCAAAGGAATGGTTTAGGAGTTCAGTGCCCTATAGTATTTTAATATTGGCTTTCAAGATTGTATATACAAAGTTTGGTTAAGATCCATCAATGTACACAGTAGCTAACGCTTAAACTAATTTGTATATAGCTCATATAAGCAACAAATGACATTAAAATATGGGCCTCCGGCACCCCATGAGTGTTAAATTTAGGGAAAAAAATGCCTGTTACCATCCCGGGAGCGTACCCAACAGTCTCCAAAAGTTTCATGACGATTGGGTGAAATGGTTTAGTCAGCTATAAAGAACATGCACACACAAACATACTTTCATTTTTATATTATATATAGATGAAGAGCACAGCTCTTAGGACAGTTCCTTGTTGAAGCTCTGATTTTTGTGACACATAATTTATAGCCTACCAGTAGCTTTGTTTATTTTAAGTTATTTAAGTTATTATTTAATTTTTTTAGGAGTATATGTATACCTATCTAGTCTACAGTTATGTTACCTATTTATTCCATTTTATTTGAATTTATTAAAACTTTGTTTTCGCCTTAGGCCGAAAATGATGATGCCAAATTTATTTTGAGGATGTTAGCTTTAGTTTCATTATAGGTTATATTATTTGGGCATTTTAGTGTGGCTTTTCCTGTGGGTTCTATTTATTAAAGATTTAATAAGGACCATAAGTTTTTATTGTTATCTTTAGAAATTACATTGTTTAGAGTTTATATATTCATTTTGGAGGTTTCGACTAAGTTTTTGTGTCAAGTGTTTAATCTTTAAGTAATTTTTGTGTATCCTTTTAAATTGGTAGCCTTAATTTTTTAAATAAGTTATCTTTTTGTTTGGATAATTTTTTAAATTTATAATTGAAACAGCATTTGTTTATTTCATTTGATGTTAGTTTTGTTGGAACATTCTCATCCATTACGGCAATGGTTCCTAATTAGTGGTGCATGCACCCCCAAGGGGTACATGAGCATGTTCCAGGGGGTGCATGAACGATTCAGATTTTAAAAAAAAGAGAAAGAGGAAGAAAAAAAGAAGGAAAAACTAATAATCTGAAAATTTAAACCATAAGCAAGGCATGCCGCATCAAAGGGCGCCCATACACAACCTTTTTGATAGGTACTTAGATACTCTTTCGCACATCTTTCTGTTGACATCTTCTCCATCTTGAATGAGTTGAACAAATCTCTCAAAGGACCTGCTGTGACTGTAATGGATGCTACTGAGAGATTGCAAGCCTTGCTTAACAAACTGCCACTATTCCGACGACGACTAGAAAAGTCCAACTTGCCAACTTTCCACTCTTGGATGAAGTTGTAATACCTGGTGCAGAAGGAAGCACTGAGGGATCACTGCCTGACAACACCAAAGGGGAAATTTCAGAGCACCTTTCAACATTGCAACGGTCCTTGGATGGGTATTTCTGTCAAGAAATTGCTAGGAAAGACCTTTGGTTTCGCAATCCTTTTCTCTGTGACTTGGACAACATTGATGACAGTGACCTTGCTAAAGATGACCTGATTGATTTGAGAACCAGAGAAATACCGAGGAGTGCTTTCAGTTGCAATACTTTGATTGAATTTTGGTGCTCCCAGCTATATTCCTACCCACAACTAGCCGAGAGGGCAGTACTGACTCTCCTTCCATTTGCCACAACCTATCTCTGTGAAGCAGGATTCTCCACTCTTTTGACGATTAAAACCAAGGCAAGGAATAAGTTGAATGCAGAGGATGACATAAGAGTTGCTTTGTCAAAAATAGTCCCAAGATTTAAATCGCTGATTGATCATAAGTAGCAACAGTTCTCTCGGTAAATTCACTGTTGCCTAATGTCAAAACTGTTGTGTTCCTAAAATAAACATAGTTTATTATGCATTTTCTGCAAGTTTCGTGAGGGGGTGCATGAACTTTTTTGGGCATCTGAAGGGGTGCATGGACCCCAAAAGTTAGGAACCACTGCATTACGGATTGTAGATTTGTTTTTATATATTTCCAAATTTCTTCTACTAGGCTATTTGTGTTAAGTTTACTTACATTATTTTGTGGTAGTAACATGGCACTAATCATGCATTCTGGTATTGATGCAAATATAAACTAAACATACAATGGTCTTAACTCATACAAATAATTATAATGATATACATGTATTCATAAAAGTCAAAACGTTATCAAGTAACATAGTTTTAACTTGAAGTAGTTATAATAATGCAGATGATGTGTAAACAAAAAAATCTTAATTAAATATTGGAAAAGTAATTCAATAATAATAAAAAATAAATTTACTTGTTACTTATTTTTATTATTTCAAAATATATTTTTGTAAATACTGGAATATTTGTTATAAAAAATATTCGATGTCCACTTTGTATGTGACTAGCAAAAATAATATTTTAGTTTGAAAATACATGTCATGTATAAAAACACGGCCTCTTTCATCTCTATAAATTCCATCCTTATTTTTGGCAGAGGAGTTTTGTTTTCTTGATATGATTCATGCAAAGAACAAAAATCTGCTTGTGTTTGCGATTTGTTTAATTTTCAGAGAAAAAAGAAGTATCAAAATACATTGTGGTTTGTTGAGAACGTATTGTATTTCCCGTTGACAGATAGTTATCCTAAGATGTATTTCAGAGCATTTATTTGAAAAAAAATAATTCATTTGATAAATTGTTTCGTGAGCAGTAAATTAAACACAAAAAGCCGCATGCGAGCCGCAAGTTTGGTTAATATAGACATTGAAGCCACATTTTCACGGGTACCCGGGCGGAATTTTACTACCCGAGTAATCTCACGGCAACGGGTACCCGTTGACAGGCCTACTTGACAGTATTAAAAAAACATTTTTTTATAAACAGTAATATCGCCTAGTAACACTTTAATAATTTAGGGTATTGTTTGTTTCAAAGCATCTCTACTACTGTGGTAACATCTCTGGACATTCCCTTTGACCTCCGACGGCACAGTATGGCCGTGAAACGTGACCGCACGGCTCCAATCTTCAGGGCATATATCACAGGGTTGATGATGCTGTTGAGATAAGCTGTGATGCTAGCATACAACAAGAGGGTTCCTTGGTGGACGACTGTATCGCCTCGTAGGTTTCCCAACAGGAACATTATAAGAAAAATACCTTTTAAAATAATATAAAATAAAACTTAAACTAAACTATAACTATAATAACGTGGGGTTGGGCTCACCGCCCTTTGCATAACAAAGTCATATGCTATAGCGACTACTATGTTCAAATACAAAACATATATATATCATATTTAAACAAAACGTATAATTACATGGATTGAACATCTAAGCTATATGGCGATACATTTATCAGTCAAAGAAATGTCAGTCCTGGTATTAAAGTTAGAGTTTGGTGAGACCTGTACTAGAATATGCATCTTCTGTATGGGACCCATCCTCCAAAGAAAACATTGATAAACTAGAACAAATCCAAAAAAGAGCTGCCCAGATTCATTACTGGAGAATATTCAAAACTGACTAGAATAACACCATTAGTTAAATCATTAAACCTTGAAACACTAGAGGATAGAAGAACCAAGAGTAAAGTAGTAATCATACATAAAGCAATCAACTCTAATTTAGAAATACAACACAAAGATAACTTAATACAACCCTCAGATAGACATAAGGATAAAAACACCTTTCTTATTCCGTATGCAAGAACAAACTGATACAAATTTTCGTTCTTCCCGTCCGGAATTCGGGCGTGGAATGGGTTGCCTGAAGAAACCAGGAAAGCCAACACTTTATCAACATTTAAAACTCTAATAAGAATGCAGGACTAAAACACAAACCATAGATAAGCGTAGGACGCAATAATCTTCTGTATAGAAGGAGCGTCTGGAACAGATAAGATAAGATAGAGTTTGAAGGCCTCAACAAGACTCGATTATTGGAAACAAATTGTTTTAATGTAAATTCATGTTTTAAAATAAAATGTTTTAAACGTCTAGTCACAGGGTGATTATATAACACAATAAAGGCCTACACCTTACCTACGGGCAGCCAACAAATGAAATTAGCTCCCATGATGAGCAGGACAGTCTTGGTATATTTCCACCAGTGACGTTCCTTGGATGACACACCCTGTGGATTTTGCGTGTGGCTAGCTATAGAGCGAGCGTGACGTTTGGCTACCTAGAATGGTATATCAATATCCAATAAAATAAATGATCTTAACGTTAACAACCTATTGGAATAAGGGGCTGGATAGCGAAGTCAGTAGTGTGCTCGCCTCACAAGTACGCCACGCTCCAGAGGGGGGAGGGGGTGTAAGAAAGTGTGACAGGGGGGGTTCGGCCATGTGTGACGTCACGGTGTTTAATATTGAAATTTAATTATTTTGTTAATAAAAATAATAATTTTTGTTGGAAAGTGT
Source organism: Ampullaceana balthica (assembly GCA_944989445.1). Classification (NCBI taxonomy): domain Eukaryota; kingdom Metazoa; phylum Mollusca; class Gastropoda; family Lymnaeidae; genus Ampullaceana; species Ampullaceana balthica. The sequence continues at coordinate 1,386,112 of CALYLW010000139.1, read as the reverse complement.
GACGTACTTAAGGGGGGGAGTCCAAGTTTAAGGGAAAAGGGGGGGGGTAAAAATGGTCAGAAAATTAGCGTGACGTACGTTATGGGCGGCCCCTAGCCCACGTTATAAAGATTGATATATAACTATCGCTAAAAAGTACATGCGCTGACTTGGAGAGGAGATGGGACGCCACCAAGTCTACCAAGCCCCGAGAAAGTTCTGATGGAAACATTAGAACCCCCTACGACCACGAGGTTATGGGACACACACACAAAAGCTATACATGAAAAACAGTGGTAATAACATTTTAAGCTACATTGTATTATATTAATTAGACCATCGAGCAAGTTTTTTTAGATTTAGAATCATTAGCTAAATATTGTAATATTGCAATACATTTAAACAGAGGCGTAACAATGACTTGGCATCGGGGCAGTTTCCAAGGGCGCCGAGGGCTAATCCTTCAATAATCAATTTATACATGCATAATTTAGTATTTTCCTTATTTCTCAAGGGTCCCAAAAACGAATTAGCCAAGGGCGCGGAAAACCCAACTACGCTTCTGCATTTAAAGCTTCAACTCTGGTCCACGCTTATTATGAGAAAAATTGCAAATTAGGACGTTAAAACTCTTTGTTAGAGGTCATCAATTGATCTAACTAAAATTATGAATGCAGCAGCCCTATCCAAAAACAAAGGGTGAGAAACTTAAAAATTAAAACAAACAAACAACTACTGCGTGGAATCAAATTTGAGTGGGACTTACAATTTTATTGTTTGAATTATTAATGCTCTTTAAAATATATTGGATTTTGCCTACCTTAAAGATATGGATGTATAAAATAGTCATGACGATGAATGGCACCCAGAATAGCACTACAATAAAACGGAGATAGTCTGGGTGCATGATGCCAAAGTAGGAGCAAACAGGGGCGATCACCTGAGGACAGATGTTTTATTCTTGGGATTATTTTATTAGTTATAAGCTTACATTTACTTAACAGGCTATCCACATGTTTAGTCAATGTTTTCCATATTATAGCATTTATTAGGAATATATAATCTGGCATGTCCGCCCCTCCAATTTACAAAAGTTTTAGATGTCTCTTAGATGATTCTATAACACGCATGCACGCACACACACACACACACACACATATATAAATATATAACTTCCAACAGATGGCGCTAGTCTCTTGTCTTCGTCAGAAACAGGATCTCAAAATTTCCTTTGAAAGGTGCGGGACTGAAGTTTTAATAAGATTTCTTTACAAACCTTTGACATCTATCTCAATCTTGAAACACGTGCTGCGCATATTTCTACTTATTAACACCGTAATTTTATGATTTCCTCGTCTCCATCGTCTTTAGTAGGATGACCACTGATAACATGAACATTACAGCGACGATTTCGGCATTTATGGGCGCAGAAGGGGAAGACTCTTCTGTAACCATGACATCACAACTAGTTTGGTTTCCTCCTTTATTGTTGTTGTTTTTTTAAATTAAATTTTATTTCTATTATTTTTTTAAAAAACATTCTCTATTATTTTCGAGTTTTCTCCCAGTATGTATGTCTTGCGAAACGTCAGCAGGTAGAGAAGACATTGAAGTTGAAGTCAACCCCGATCAAAGTGTAAAGCATGAATGGCAGTGGCATCTATACTTTGTCGGCTCACTCTTCAACAACTTCAGGAATTCAGGCTTAGGGATTTTATGCAATGCCAGATTTTACATACTACCGGTAACCAATGTTCCCTTTAAGTTGCGCGGCTGCACAGATATCTGACCGACGCCGCGCAGCAGTTTAGAATAACCGCGCAGCAAATTCGAACCTTAGAGGGAACATTGCCGGTACATATATGATGAATCTGTAACTTGTTTATATAATCAAGTATATAATAACAGTAACCTCGTCATCCACTTTGAACAAGTTATCGGTCCTGTTGACCATTGTGTGTCTCCATCCCATAGCGGGGAGAAGGGCCACGATCGTGGATAACATCCACACTACGACGGACACGGAAGTCACTATCCGCAGTCGGCACATCTGTCTGGCAGAAGAACATATTATTATACATGTGTTTGTCATAGACTAAGTTCATGTGTAGCGCTGCATCACAATATTAAAGTAATGGGGGTGAGACTGCAATCAGGCTTTTAAAAAGGTAAATGCATAAAATAAAAACAGGGTATTAGTAGGCCTGACAGGACGTAACACAACAGCGAACGTTTCGGCAAAGAGCCTTCTTCAACGGACAAATAGTACATAAATGAAACGAATAAAACGAAATAATAGAAAAAAACACTTAGCTGCGGTGAAATCCAAGTAGTCTCTACTGGACTACTTGGATTTCACCGCAGCTAAGTGTTTTTTTTCTATTATTTCGTTTTATTCGTTTCATTTATGTACTATTTGTCCGTTGAAGAAGGCTCTTTGCCGAAACGTTCGCTGTTGTGTTACGTCCTGTCAGGCCTACTAATACCCTGTTTTTATTTTATGCATTTACCTATCACAATATTACAAATTCACATACATGTATAGTGATTTAAAGAAACTTTGCACATAACATTAAATACATTTCTATGGAATAACTTTCATTGTATTTATCAAATAGGAGGAATATTTATTTATCATTTCTACACAGGGCCATGCTTATTATAAGATAGGTTTTTATCGCGTCTAAACCTCTTCGCACAAATTATTTAACATGAAAAATTGGTGACCCGTCAAAACGGCCCCAACAAAACGATCCCGACATAACGGCCCCGGTCAAAACGGCCCCAGAAAAATTGTTAATTTTTTAAAACAAAAACTATTTTTAAAATTTGCATTTTAAACTTTGGTCAACTTTTTCACCCTTAAAAGAAGTGGTAATATTTAAAATTATTTCGTGTGATGTTATTATATTGTTTCTTGTCAAAAAGCAACCGTGATTCGTACCATTTCGCTTAAGTTAAAGGCTCTTAAATTCACTCTTGTGATGTCATTATTATTGTTTCTTGTGAGCTAAACCTGACACTGAATAGGTAAGTAAAAATACGAATACAATATTTGATTGTACATTTTACTATTAGTCCATCTATGAGTCCAGGGCCATTTTGTCGGGCCGTTATGTCGGAGCCCATTTGTCGGGGCCGTTTTGTCCGGGGCTGTTTTGTCCGGGGCTGTTTTGTCGGTGAACCGAAAAATTGGGTCATTGACAGTTTTATTTTCTAATCTAATGAGTAACCGGATGGATGTTTGACAAAGCCATTTGATTAGATGACCTCCATCTTGAACCTCACGTACAATCAACTTCCTGATCCCCAATAACTATTAGTTCATTTTCAGAACAAAAAGTGATAAAGAAGTGGGATTTCATTTACATTGTTTCCTTATGTGAGGTGACCCGTTCGTGATGACAATCGACGAGGAGAAACGCATTTTTTAAATATGGACCTTAATGTGTTCGTATTTCATTATAGCGTCCTCCAGCCCAATTCCTGATTTCCTGTTAATATCTTCAAGATTTAAAACAAAATACAACACAATGTAACACACTTCATAAATGTTGTTAAGCATAAACTAAATGCCACTCTAAAAGTTTAGAGTTGCTCTCCTTTGTAGAGCACACATTTCAGAAACTAGCCTTATTGACGAGCTCATTACAGAATTAGGAAAATCATCGTAGGATGGAAATTGGTGATTTAATGATTTAACAATCAAAGGGTACAAGGATAAACGTCTGTACAATAAGAATAATCAGAGGCGTAACAACGACTTGGCATCGGGGCACTTGTCAAGGGCGCCGAAGGCTAATCCTTCAGAAATCATTTTTTTTGGTATAATTTAGTATTTTCCCTATTTCTCAAGGGCGCCAAAAATCGTGGGGTCACTGAAAACTTTCTTACAGGGTGTCTTTAAATTTAGTGTATTCTAAATTTGATTACAAAAATATCGTGATTATTTATTATTGAAAATATGTCAAATATGCTCCCGCGAACTCCTTCCCTCTCCAAACCACCCTAAGCACACAACACGCGTTCTCCATGTCACAGATGTACACACAAATACGTCGAGGATAATAAACCTACCGATATCTGAAAGGAGATATAATCTTTAAATATCTGTCCAGAGTGAGACAGACAAGATGGAGTACCGACGTTACCAGTAGACCGTGAAGCAGACCGAATCTTATGAGGCACTCCAGGTAGATCTGGTAGTTAGCGAGGTTATAGGATGCGTGGTAAAAGAGAGTTACTCCAGTCAGACAATCAGCAAATGCCAAGCTGTGGACAGTGATTACAAATTTCAGCTGTTGGCTATATCTTTTGAACATATGATTTCAACTTTGGTGTTGTTGGTTACATGTGTGAAAATACATTGTGTCCCATCTCGTGGCATTTTTTAATTTTTTAATTATATTTCGATGCACGCCAAATTCTCCAAATGGGTTAGATTAGCCATTTAGATAACATCAAAATTTAGGACCCCGTACAAAAATACGTTCCTTAATTAACCAAATTATGTTTGAAGCATTTTTTTCTACAAACAGCACATTCAAAATAACTTTTATAAAAATACAGATTCTTGGTAGGATTCAGATCCCTCATTTAATCCCATTTTCCAATTAACCATTTCTATGCAACGAGGCAAATGACATTATGGCCCCTGTCCCAAACGGAATATTTATTAAGTTTACAAAACCTACCAGTATTTTTTTTAATGGATAATTAAGAATTTGTGATCCAAACTCAAAACTTGGTCAAGATCCATCAATCCATGCAAAAACTCAAATGTCATTGCCCCCCCCCCAACCTTTTAAATGAGCTTTAAAATTATAATTTGAAACATTACTGTTTACTGGGTGGATGGCTATAACCATTCTTAGTAAACATGAAGTGAATTATCCATATTAAAAGCTAAATACTGAAGTTAATTGAACTTATGATGTCCACACTTCGGAGCAAATTGAAAAAAGAACGTTATCAAGCGGGAACGGGAAATAACGGACAATAATGAACAAGAGAACGTGATCCAATCAGGTTGAAAGTCCCAAAAAAGAAAGACGTGATGTTTACAAAAGTTATTAGGAAAAACCTTCTGAAGGAAGAACACATATTTCGGATCCAAAGGCACTTCAGTAATCAGAAATAAACAACAAAAACATCTTGGAGTGACATTGCAACACTGGCCGGGTACAGCTAGTCCGGCTTCCCACTGCTCTCTGAAAGAAATTAGTGACATTGCATACAGCTCCATTTACATTCATTAGCAATATGAATCACTTGTTGCACTTGAGGTCCTGGGCAACTGCTACTTTTTTAATATGTGTGTGGCGCCTCACTTAGTCACCTTCTTATAATTGTGTCTCTGAATGAATGAAAACTGTAACAAAAATTAAACAAACTGATAGCTATACCCCACCTTGTTCCCACGTGTTATAACATCTACTAACCTGATAGCTATACCCCACCTTGTTCCCATGTGTTATAACATCTACTAACCTGATAGCTATACCCCACCTTGTTCCCACGTGTTATAACATCTACTAACCTGATAGCTATACCCCACCTTGTTCCCATGTGTTATAACATCTACTAACCTGATAGCTATACCCCACCTTGTTCCCACGTGTTATAACATCTACTAAACTGATAGCTATACCCCACCTTGTTCCCACGTGTTATAACATCTACTAACCTGATAGCTATACCCCACCTTGTTCCCACGTGTTATAACATCTACTAACCTGATAGCTATACCTCACCTTGTTCCCACGTGTTATAACATCTACTAACCTGATAGCTATACCCCACCTTGTTCCCACGTGTTATAACATCTACTAACCTGATAGCTATACCCCACCTTGTTCCCACGTGTTATAACATCTACTAACCTGATAGCTATACCCCACCTTGTTCCCACGTGTTATAACATCTACTAACCTGATAGCTATACCCCACCTTGTTCCCATGTGTTATAACATCTACTAACCTGATAGCTATACCCCACCTTGTTCCCACGTGTTATAACATCTACTAACCTGATAGCTATACCCCACCTTGTTCCCACGTGTTATAACATCTACTAACCTGATAGCTATACCCCACTTTGTTCCCACGTGTTATAACATCTACTAACCTGATAGCTATACCCCACCTTGTTCCCACGTGTTATAACATCTACTAACCTGATAGCTATACCCCACTTGTTCCCACGTGTTATAACATCTACTAACCTGATAGCTATACCCCACCTTGTTCCCACGTGTTATAACATCTACTAACCTGATAGCTATACCCCACCTTGTTCCCACGTGTTATAACATCTACTAACCTGATAGCTATACCCCACCTTGTTCCCACGTGTTATAACATCTACTAACCTGATAGCTATACCCCACCTTGTTCCCACGTGTTATAACATCTACTAACCTGATAGCTATACCCCACCTTGTTCCCACGTGTTATAACATCTACTAACCTGATAGCTATACCCCACCTTGTTCCCACGTGTTATAACATCTACTAACCTGATAGCTATACCCCACCTTGTTCCCACGTGTTATAACATCTACTAACCTGATAGCTATACCCCACCTTGTTCCCACGTGTTATAACATCTACTAACCTGATAGCTATACCCCACCTTGTTCCCACGTGTTATAACATCTACTAACCTGATAGCTATACCCCACCTTGTTCCCACGTGTTATAACATCTACTAACCTGATAGCTATACCCCACCTTGTTCCCACGTGTTATAACATCTACTAACCTGATAGCTATACCCCACCTTGTTCCCATGTGTTATAACATCTACTAACCTGATAGCTATACCCCACCTTGTTCCCACGTGTTATAACATCTACTAACCTGATAGCTATACCCCACCTTGTTCCCACGTGTTATAACATCTACTAACCTGATAGCTATACCCCACCTTGTTCCCACGTGTTATAACATCTACTAACCTGATAGCTATACCCCACCTTGTTCCCACGTGTTATAACATCTACTAACCTGATAGCTATACCCCACCTTGTTCCCACGTGTTATAACATCTACTAACCTGATAGCTATACCCCACCTTGTTCCCACGTGTTATAACATCTACTAACCTGATAGCTATACCTCACCTTGTTCCCATGTGTTATAACATCTACTAACCTGATAGCTATACCCCACCTTGTTCCCACGTGTTATAACATCTACTAACCTGATAGCTATACCCCACCTTGTTCCCACGTGTTATAACATCTACTAACCTGATAGCTATACCCCACCTTGTTCCCACGTGTTATAACATCTACTAACCTGATAGCTATACCCCACCTTGTTCCCACGTGTTATAACATCTACTAACCTGATAGCTATACCCCACCTTGTTCCCACGTGTTATAACATCTACTAACCTGATAGCTATACCCCACCTTGTTCCCACGTGTTATAACATCTACTAACCTGATAGCTATACCCCACCTTGTTCCCACGTGTTATAACATCTACTAACCTGATAGCTATACCCCACCTTGTTCCCACGTGTTATAACATCTACTAACCTGATAGCTATACCCCACCTTGTTCCCACGTGTTATAACATCTACTAACCTGATAGCTATACCCCACCTTGTTCCCATGTGTTATAACATCTACTAACCTGATAGCTATACCCCACCTTGTTCCCACGTGTTATAACATCTACTAACCTGATAGCTATACCCCACCTTGTTCCCACGTGTTATAACATCTACTAACCTGATAGCTATACCCACACTTTGTTCCCACGTGTTATAACATCTACTAACCTGATAGCTATACCCCACCTTGTTCCCATGTGTTATAACATCTACTAACCTGATAGCTATACCTCACCTTGTTCCCATGTGTTATAACATCTACTAACCTGATAGCTATACCCCACCTTGTTCCCACGTGTTATAACATCTACTAACCTGATAGCTATACCCCACCTTGTTCCCACGTGTTATAACATCTACTAACCTGATAGCTATACCCCACCTTGTTCCCACGTGTTATAACATCTACTAACCTGATAGCTATACCCCACCTTGTTCCCACGTGTTATAACATCTACTAACCTGATAGCTATACCCCACCTTGTTCCCACGTGTTATAACATCTACTAACCTGATAGCTATACCCCACCTTGTTCCCACGTGTTATAACATCTACTAACCTGATAGCTATACCTCACCTTGTTCCCATGTGTTATAGCATCTACTAACCTGATAGCTATACCCCACCTTGTTCCCACGTGTTATAACATCTACTAACCTGATAGCTATACCCCACCTTGTTCCCACGTGTTATAACATCTACTAACCTGATAGCTATACCCCACTTTGTTCCCACGTGTTATAACATCTACTAACCTGATAGCTATACCCCACCTTGTTCCCATGTGTTATAACATCTACTAACCTGATAGCTATACCTCACCTTGTTCCCATGTGTTATAACATCTACTAACCTGATAGCTATACCCCACCTTGTTCCCACGTGTTATAACATCTACTAACCTGATAGCTATACCCCACCTTGTTCCCACGTGTTATAACATCTACTAACCTGATAGCTATACCCCACCTTGTTCCCACGTGTTATAACATCTACTAACCTGATAGCTATACCCCACCTTGTTCCCACGTGTTATAACATCTACTAACCTGGATACCATAACGTCAGCGGGTTCCATTTCTTTCTTCAGCCTCACCATCGTGTCCAGCACTATAGAGTTCAAAGTGACCACTGTGATGCCCACGATGGTCAAGGCAAAACCGGTGACGACATCCAGCAAGGTGACGCCATAACCATTCAAAACCCAAAAGAGCACGCCGTCATTATTTTCTGACGTCATTTGACGGTTTGAATGCTTCTTGACATTAGTAATTTTAATAGTACGGATTCACTGTACCTACATTGTTGAAGTAAAAGTATGTGCGGGCAATATATCGCGTTGAAAATTTTAAACAATATTGAAAATATATACCGATTTAGCTCCGTTAATGTTGAATAACATTTAAAATATTTACTGATTTAGTTTCGTTAAATATTTTAATTAATTATTGGTAGCTTTGTTTCAGTTAAATATATAGAAAACACTCATTGACATGTATCCCGTGTAGATGAACATTATAGAAAACTCTTATCGACTTAACTCCGTCGGCGCTGATAGTTATATAAAATATAGGCAGGAGTGCCTACATTGGGGAAAAATCGTTTTAAGTTATAGGCATAAGATTTCGTTCATATTTGATTTTAGAGCACTAAGGCAGTAATCGTGTACTTCATCGTAAATCTGCTTTTATTTTTACAGACATCACTAGTTCTCTGCCGCCCTCCCCCCAGCTGTTCCATTACTTTATGCAAACCACTCAAATATCAAGTAATGACACTTTCAGACAATCTAAAGAAACCCGCTCTTCACCTCTAGTCATTCAGTTCAGTTCATGCAGGCCACTCTTGGTACGTTCGCTACGTCTCCGCTCAACAACGTTTTAAGGCACTACTGCAGTAGTTAGCGTTTACTTAGCTACGTCAAATCAGTGTAGTTTTTTTTAAATAAGCGCACCATCAGACGAAACAATGATAAAGTATATGTCTGCATTGTGCACCTTGGCCGCGCTGTCATCGCTCAGCAAATTGATGTTTTCACGTGCTACGTCGGTCGTCGGTGCTTCTGTGTAGGTCGTTGTAGAGCATAACCGTTAGCTTTCCCGGTGCATAGAAACAACTACGGGTCGGTTAAGATGAATGGCTTTCACGTGCGGTGTGGTTACATTTGTGAGGACTATTCAAAGGATCCCCGCGGTGAACACCACGCGGAAAGTAGTGCTAGATTAGTCGTAAAGACTAGATAGGTTAATGACTCATCTTTCATGAACGCGACAAGGCGAGGTATTCATCAGTGCTGAGCCGTGTGATAATTTATGGTGCAAATCCCACCCAATGGCGGCTTAGCATTCACAAGCGCGGGCAAGGCGCTGACGATGCAGCGTAACTCAAACTGGACACTTTCTAACTCTAAACCAGTGGTTCTCAAATATGTTTGTGCGCACACCCTGAGGCCATAATCCATTTCCTAAAGCTCCTACGTCTTTTATGTCGCAAAATAATTGCCCCAGAACAGTAGTTTTACCCAATGATTGGGCCAATCTTAGAAATAAAATGTAATTCTTACGTTAGCACGGCTACAAACACGTTTTGAATTATAACATAAATCCATTATTTTATTTAGGGCAGTTAGAACCAAGCTGAACAACTACACTAATAAATCAAGTTACACCAAAAAAACGCTAAGTAGCATTAGCGCCATTGGCATCACTAGCAATAGCACCCTTGGCATCATTAACCATGATAGCACCATTGGCATAATTAAAAATGGCACCACCAGCGTCATTAAAAATAGCACCACTTGCGTCATTAACAATACCACCCCTGCCGTCATTAACCATAGCACCCCTGAAAAGTTTTAAAAAAATAGCACCCCTGTCGGCATCAACAATAGCACCCCTGGCGTCATTAACAGTGGCACCACACCGAGTAGTTACTTCTTTTTTTCTTATTTGTGAACCCAATTTAAGAGGTTAAAAAACACAACAAAAAACGACATTATTTTGCTGACATCATTCAGCTACGAGGTACCACTGTGCTTAATGGAAGAGCAAAAGAGATTTTCTAGAAGTTATGATTACTCGCGATACTTAAAATCCTGTAACTCGAACGTACTGTAAATTTATTTTGTAGATAAAAAATTTTGATAGCTTATGTCAAGTGTCAAATATTTTCTTTAGTTTAAGTTAAATTTAGTTAAAGTTTAGGTCAACTTAGGCTATGGAAATTTTTTTGTATTGACGAAAACCAGAAAGTCTACAATTTAATGAAATGACACTAGACTAAATAGGGAGGCACACTGGTTTTGATGGACAGTGAAGCTGAGTTAAGAAGATGTTGATGTGTGTGGTTCTAACAATGAAGACCCCCAAGAATCATTTTACTGTGTTGCACTGTTCTAATAAAGACTCTTAGTCCTACCAAAGAATCCAAAACTCCTACTGTGTTGCATTAAGTGATGTGCTTCAATATTGTTAATAAATTTCATTACAACTTGACTTTAACTGATAGTAAAAGTGATTTCCCGATGAAGATCATTGAGACCCAGGTAACACGTACCATTTTTTAATTTGAAAAGTACAATGTAAATACAATGCATGGGTAAAAAGTACAAAATATGAGTATAAGCTCTGTTAAAAAATTGAAAATATCAGTTTTTAAAAGCATTTATTAACGATTGACAAAAAAGTTTTAAAATGATTTAACCATCACCTGGCAGCCCAATTTTAAATCCATTAGAAGTGACATAGGTTTAATGGTATCTTTATATATTTTCAGTGTCAGTATACTTTCTGTATGGTATTTAGTAGCCTCGCATAACTTTGTTTGTTTTTCCAAAATTTCTTTTAAATATCAATGTTCAGATTTAATTCATTCATATCCTAAAAATCTTAACAATGTGACGGACTGATTTGTTATATTGATTCTATTGATTCCGATTCACCAAATTTTAAAAAATTATCTGTGGGTTATAAGAAATATATTGTTACATATTTAACAGCTAATATATGTATGTTGACTAAGTAAAGAACAGGACAAAGTCAGCAGACCTAGGGCATTTTTTTTGGAGTGAATGATCTCAGGATAGACAATTTGGTTTGTTTCGTTTAGTTTTCTCAGAACTTTTTTCCTTGGTAAGCATTTAAGTCAGTGAGATGTATTCAGATTTTGGTTTTAGCTAGACTATCTCTTTTTTATTTTTTCATTCCTGGGTAAAAACGATTCAGCCCCTTCAGTAGGGAAACTGATCAAGATTTTGATTTTATTCTGCCTAAATGAGCTTAAACATACAGTATACAATCATGTCTCAGCCACTTCAAGATAGAATTTAATTATTGTAGCTTAAAATAAACAAAATGATACTAATATACCTATGATACTAATATACCTATGATACTAATATACCTAGGATGCTAATATACCTATGATGCTAATATACCTAGGATACTAATATACCTACGATTCTAATATACCTATGATACTAATATACCTATGATACTAATATACCTATGATACTAATATACCTATGATACTAATATACCTATGATTCTAATATACCTATGATTCCAATATACCTATGATACTAATATACCTATGATACTAATATACCTATGATTCTAATATACCTATGATACTAATATACCTATGATACTAATATACCTATGATACTAATATACCTATGATACTAATATACCTATGATTCTAATATACCTATGATACTAATATACCTATGATACTAATATACCTATGATTCTAATATACCTATGATACTAATATACCTATGTTTCTTGAACTCAACAACCCATAATCAGCCAAAGAATAATTGTCAAAATTAAAAAAAATTATTATAATAAAATAAAACACTCAGGGGGGGAGAAGAAGTCGCCTGTAAAGAATTAGAGACAAGTAAATAGACTTCTTTTAAGGTCAATTAAATTGTTGTCCCGAACTATTTAAGTACCTTATGTTCATGCCTAAAAATTACTGATAATTTTAACGTGATCAATTTAGCTTTAACGACCTGTGAATATCAACAAAAGAAGTATCATGACAAGTCATTTACAGGGAAACAGTAAAAATGATTTGAGTGACATGATGAAAGCTGATCAAATAAAAAATTATGCCTACTGTCTCAATCTAAGTAAAAAAAAATTTTAATTAAAGAAATTTTATTAGTATACACTCTTTATACATTACAGTCAAGTTATAAAACAAAGAGGGGTGCGGTGGGTGCACAGCTGGATTACTGAGAGTCGTGGGTTCGAATCCCTGTGAGGGCAGGGGCTTGCTCCCATGGCTAAAGGGCTCCCTGAGTTTCACCCAGCTCTGGATGGGTACCTGACATTAGTTGGGGTAAAGTAAAGGCTGCTGGCCATGTGCCAGCCACACAATCCCACGAATGCCATGGCTATAGAAACTTGTGAATGCTGCTTCACTTAACCTATAGGCCAGCATGGTCTGAAAGGGGAACTTTACTTACTATAAAACAAAACATTTATTTTTCAGACGAACATCAAATATTTGCATTTTAGCTCCACAACTTTTTTGCCACATGATATCATAAAAACTGAACCAACAATTCTGAGAAAAAATATGAAAGTTTTAAAAGTTATCACAGTAAAACATCAAAATATGTTTTATTAAGAATATTATTCATGTACTATATGTTTTTAAACATTTAACACAAAAATGAGGTCTTTAGAAAAGCTTCTTTCATATTCCATCTTTTTGATTACAAGCTTTCAAATTTATAAAACAAACAGAACTTCAGTTGGAATTTTGATTTCATTTAAATAGCCTGAAGCCAACATGCGATAACAACAAAAGTGATTCTTGCCTTAGTATTACAGTAATTAGGTGCATATAGCGAAACGAACATTTCTCTTTAAAAAATGGTTAATTAAATAAAGATATTGTATTTTTTAAAATGTATTAATTGTATTCTATTATGAAACACTAAATGAAAACTTTTTTCCCCATAATTTAAGAAAGTTTGCATGTAAACAAGTTAATTAATATTAAAAGCCACCGTGTATTTAAAATACATGTAATGTTAAACTCCAATTATAGTTGAGTTAGTAGTAATTGTTGTTGTTGAGTTAGTAGTAATTGTTGTTGTTGAGTTAGTAGTAATTGTTGTTGTTGAGTTAGTAGTAATTGTTGTTGTTGAGTTAGTAGTAATTGTTGTTGAGTTAGTAGTAATTGTTGTTGTTGAGTTAGTAGTAATTGTTGTTGTTGAGTTAGTAGTAATTGTTGTTGTTGAGTTAGTAGTAATTGTTGTTGAGTTAGTAGTAATTGTTGTTGTTGAGTTAGTAGTAATTGTTGTTGTTGAGTTAGTAGTAATTGTTGTTGTTGAGTTAGTAGTAATTGTTGTTGAGTTAGTAGTAATTGTTGTTGTTGAGTTAGTAGTAATTGTTGTTGTTGAGTTAGTAGTAATTGTTGTTGTTGAGTTAGTAGTAATTGTTGTTGTTGAGTTAGTAGTAATTGTTGTTGAGTTAGTAGTAATTGTTGTTGTTGAACAATTACTACTAATACTACTAACTTAACTATAATTGGGGTTTAACATTTTTATAAAAAAAATACTCGGTGGCTTTTAAAAAGCCACAGAGTATTTAAAAAAAAATATTTAAAAAATGTTAAACCCCAATTATAGTTGAGTTAGTAGTAATTGTTGTTGTTGAGTTATTGAACACACGTAATATCTTTCAATGAGATGAATAAACCATTTTGAGTATATGTGGAATGAGGAAATAGTTAAACATTAAAAAGCATTTACATATTTATCCAAGTGTCATATATTTATGATGAAAAAATACAAGAAAAAACATTATACAAAGAAGCTCTAACATCCAAAAATATTTCCATGATGCAAAAACTACCGTATATACTCGTTCTATAACCCGTTCGTTCATAAGCTGATCCCCCTGTTTTTGGTAGAGAAAAGTATAGAAATTAGGTAACCCGCTCGTAAGCCGACCCAAAGAGTTACCGGTATTTCTTTGTTTCTTTGGTAGACAGTATCGAAAGCGCGTACATGAAAATTCGTTGTTGAAAACAAAATTTTTATAATAAACAATCTTTAAAACATTCCAAAAAATTTTTTTTAATAAAATGAATAAATAAGGTCAGTGCAGATATTTAATAATATTTTATAGCTTCTGGTAGAGCAGTCAAATCTTGTAGAATGTAGACAAAAAACTTGATGATCTACAATAACAACACCGATATTAAATTGTCGTTCAGAAATCACTTATGACCCGATCGTAAGCCGAACCCCCAATATTCTCCCCTAGATTTTGTCCAAAAAAAGTCGGCTTTAGAACAAGTATTTACGGTAATTAGGAATGGCTAGTAAATTGAGACAAGAACTCCTTTGCTTATCTAAACTACATTACATAATGGCCAATCACAAAACACCACTAGTTAACATGATTGGAGAAAATAATTTTACTAACTATAGTTTAAATAGTTTTATAAGCAATAATATAATGAAAGACACTGGTAAAATAAAGTTTAATCATATGCATTGAATATAACTTCAACAATAATGTAAAGAATTATAAAAAAGTAAGGGAATTTTCAAGATTTTAAATTAAAATCATATACAGGGAGTCCTCGGGTTACATCGGTCCCGACTTATGCTGTTTCGTGGTTACGAACGCGCCCTCATAAAAATATAATATTATGAGTCATTCTGTCTCTTTTTTAAATTAATATTTAATTTAATTCATGTGGTAAGGAATTGTTTTCTCTTTCTTTATTAATATTTACTTTAATTAATGTGGTAAGGAATTGTTACTGTTACATTTTTTATAGCACCGTACGTACAGTAACTTACAGCATATATACATATTTTTTAATGTTTCGCCTTACGATGAAATTCGGGTTATGACATTTCTTAAGATCGGATCAACGTCGTAACCCGAGGACCCCCTGTACTGGTAATGAATTTGAATAGCTGTATTTAAAAAAAACTATGAATGTAATGTTTGAATTTTATCGTTGTTGAAAGTTTCATGGAATTCTGACAACATCTCAACATATTTTATCACAGATTAATTCTATAAAATTTAAAAGTAAAAAGAGTTTAAATACGGTGAGCTTTTATATATCCAGCTCACTGTTCAATGTTACAATGTCAATGTATAAATAATAAATCCTGTTGTATTTACATGAAGACATTATTTGTTCATTTTGCTATTGTCATACCAGTTTAAATATTAATAAAACTATGGGGAACTTAAAAACAAAACAGTTCCCCTGTTTCAATAATAAATTAAATAAAATAAATTAGAGGAATTAATATGGATATATTTTTCTATTAACTTCTGGTGGGTTCATGTTTTTTATTTTTAGAGTAAACACCCAACCAAATCCTTTTGACAAAGAATAATTCTTTTCGTCATGTTAATTGCTAGTAGATAATTTGATGAGAGTGATATTATCAGGTGACGGTGTCAAGAGAGGAATCGACAGGGTGTGGCATGTGCTGATTAATTTAATGATTAAATTAATAACTAAACATCTTCAGTCTCTTTAATTAGCATAATGAACTATAAAGTTGCATGCTAAATGTGTAAGAGATGTTTAACTACTAAACTCTTTAATTAGCATAATGAACTATAAAGTTGCATGCTAAATGTGTAAGAGATGTTTAACTACTAAACTGTTAATTCAATTACTAAAGGAGGTGGTTGATCCCAAGCCCCTTTCCCTTACCCAAGCTCCCTTGCTTCCTCAATTAATGCTGTCATGTGATATAAAAACTATGGGGCCGTCCACAAATGACGTCACACGATTTTGGCCGATTTCCCAACTCCCCCCCCTCCTGTCACAAAAAGTTAGACCCCTTTCAATATGAAATAACAAAGCTTTGCCCCCCGCTCCAATAAAAGACTTCTTTGTATTTGAAAATGAGCATGTTTTATATCACTTTTTTGTCATTTAGTATGTATTTAGTGTAGGGCTGCTCTCTAATATCCTATGACGCATGAAGTCATGTAAAACGTCATTAAACAATTTGTAAACAATCAAATATTTAAGTGGAACTTTTATTTTAAGTTCAGCGTTTTGATCTGACGTAAAATTCTTAAACACCCCCCCCCTCCCCCTCGTAACACATCGTCACAAATGTATGACCCCTCTTCCCACCCCCTAGGTGCGTGACGTCATTTATGGATGGCCCTTATGATGACTTTAATTACTCAGTGACTGCCACATTCACTCCGATCAATTTCAATTTCAGTGGTAAATTTATGAAATTTCTAAAGAAGAAATGAATCAGTACTGAGTTAAATAGACACAAAAACACAGTTAATGATAATAAGTCCATTGAATAATAGTGGACACAAACTTTTGATTTAAGTAATCCTGCTAGCTGAAAACTGTTGTGCGCTCGTACTGTTTTTGAAAGCGATAATGTTCGATAGAGATTTAATACTTTCTTTCTAGAAGGAGTTATAGTTACCTATTAGATTAATCAAAACATTGTTTTTTCAAGAGCAGCCTTGACAAATATCAGCTGCTTCTGCAGGTCGTGTTAGGTTCATCCAACAAGATCTTAATTTTATCAACTGTGCTTTGTGGAAGCTGTTTGATGAAAACTTTAGCCAGGCTGTCCAGTTTCTTCCGACCAGAAACAATGGCCAGAATGGTCAATGGACTGACTTTGTTCATAAAGCACCTCTCAACAAGGGCAAGGTTCTCAGATGATCCTCTAGCCCTCTGCAGTTGCTGTTCATATTCGGACGTTGGGAAATTCCATTGGCTGGTGTAGTGAGCAGCAATGTCAAGGCCAGGGGGTTGGAAGCTGTGGTGGACCAGGTAAAAGGTTTCAGCATCAGCCATAAATTTCCCGCTGTTGGTGATTTCTGACAGACTTTCAAAGGTCTTGAAGCGCCTCATTTGATCCATGGAGTAATTATCTTTGGCCATACCAGAAGTAGTGAGATCTGCAGTGAGGCCAGAATGTGTTGGAAAATTTTCCTTGTTCTGATGGTGGGCTAGTGACTTGTAGATGGCTTGTTGAAATGCTATGTTAACCTCACACATGACTTCTGTAGTTCTGCGGCCAGAATTTTGTGGAATCTGACTTGTTTCAGATTTGTCATGGTCTCCACTCATGATTCCTTCATTTTGATCTGTTTAAAATTTTTTAAAAATTCAATTTCAAACATTGATTTGAAGAACATTAATATATTTATATTAATATATAACATAAATATTTGGTGAAATATTATTTCCTTTGGTATTTTACAGAAATCTTTTAAAATTCTATTCTCTGATTTAAGAATTTTGACATATTAAAAAAATGTTACAACTACTAACCATTTTTTCTCAAACATTTTGATTCTAGTATAATTCTAGTTAAAACTTCCTAAAAAATTTTGTTTTCTTATTCTATTCACGTTGCATAAAACATCTTTCAGTTATTTCTTTAAAAAAAACTCAACAACTTCAGGATAGAGTGCACTTTTGAATTATTCCACATGTAATTTTTTTAATGATAAAATGATGTTTTGACCAGTTGTAACTCCCCCATCCATGGATCTTCCTCCACATTAACCATTTAAAAGTTATGTCGTGGTTACCTAGAGTTTGGGTTAAATGAGGAGAAACTCCTTCAATCACTTCTTGTTTAGAGGAGTCACAGTGAGATGCTTGATCCACATCTTGAGTTGGAGTGACAGATGGAGACGACATGATGACATCAGATGTTGGAGTGACTGATGGAGAAGTTGTATTCAGATCCTGAGCTGGACTGACACATTGAGACATGGTTTTCAGATCCTGTGTTGGAGTGACAGATGGGGACTCCTGTGTAGGAGTGACAGATGGGGACTCCAGTGTTGGTGTGGCACTCAGTGACTGATCAGTGTTATTTGACAGGCTGTCCTGATCACTGGGGCAAACTCCATAGTTTGAGTTGTTATACACCCAGTCTGTTGCAGTGCTGTGCAGGCTGAGCTCAGGGTAAGGGCTGATTCCATCTCTACTGTAAGAAGGAGAACTTCTGGAGTCTGAGAAATTTACAAGAATTCTTTGATTAAAAAAATTGAGATTGTATTTTTGTGTTGAACAAGAAGCGTTTTTACTAAACACTCCCCTAACATTTTCTATATCTTTGAACCTACAGGAGCTTAAGATATATTTTTTTTGCAAAGCTTGTTATTTAACCCGTTGTTTCAACAAGACTGTGTTATACAAATTTGATTAACAGACACGATCATTTGTAAACTAATATATCATTCGAGAGAGGCCCATCAATAAAATATTTGATAGATTATTATGAAGTGTTAAATCCGAACTTCTAATCTACTGCATCAGATGGGTTGATAGACCACAAGAAAACCAAGGAAGGAAGCACAAACTTATTGGACAAGTTGTATTAAATGAAAGAAAAAATGATTTTAGGTGTGTGGAAATTTGAAATGAAAGAATTACACAATGCAAAGTCAAGGTTTTGGCTAAAAGCCAAAACAAGAAATAACAATGAAATAGAAATAAATAAAAATTCAAGAGCCAGTAAATTGACTGATACAGTATAAAAATCCATCCAGTGTATTAATTCTTCTTCTATTTCTTAAGGGCCCACAAGAAATACTCTGATAAATATGGCTCCTACGAATGTTGAGATTATGCTAATACACACGCAAAGATGATACTTTGCCAGGCTGCTCATAAAGATGATACTTTGCAGGGCTGCTCATAAAGATGATACTTTGCGGGGCTGTTCATAAAGATGATACTTTGCAGGGCTGCTCATAAAGATGATACTTTGCAGGGGCTGCTCATAAAGATGATACTTTGCAGGGCTGCTCATAAAGATGATACTTTGCGGGGCTGTTCATAAAGATGATACTTTGCAGGGCCGCTCATAAAGATGATACTTTGCAGGGCCGCTCATAAAGATGATACTTTGCAGGGTTGCTCATAAAGATGATACTTTGCAGGGGCTGCTCATAAAGATGATACTTTGCAGGGTTTGCTCATAAAGATGATACTTTGCAGGGTTGCTCATAAAGATGATACTTTGCAGGGCGACTGTTCATAAAGATGATACTTTGCAGGGCTGCTCATAAAGATGATACTTTGCAGGGTTGCTCATAAAGATGATACTTTGCAGGGCTGCTCATAAAGATGATACTTTGCGGGGTTGCTCATAAAGATGATACTTTGCAGGGCTGCTCATAACGATGATACTTTGCAGGGCTGCTCATAAAGATGATACTTTGCAGGGCCGCTCATAAAGATGATACTTTGCAGTGTTGCTCATAAAGATGATACTTTGCAGGGCGGCTGCTCATAAAGATGATACTTTGCAGGGCGACTGCTCATAAAGATGATACTTTGCAGGGCTGCTCATCAGGAGTATCAGTGATTGGAGGACAGAGAACAACAGGTCATAGAAACAAATGAGTAATTTGTTGATTCCTCAGCTGATCCTTTTGGAAGCATAAGAATATGGTCTTCTTCATTCTTTATATAAATTAACTTTGCACTACGTTTCCAGTGGTTTTTTAAAATTCCAACAGGCTTAAAGGTAACAAAAATGCAAGTGGAATGCTGCTACCAAAGCCATAGACCCGAGCATGATTTGGAAATACAACAACTTGACTTACTGAGAAATTCTGTATCCAAGTCCACTATAAAATTCTGGTCCAGTAAACTCTGACAGATGGCTTTAGCTGACTCCTTGGTCAGTGGCTCTGAGGGCAATACCATATCTAACAAGGAGGAGGGGAAAACAGACCTAGTTAAATCATTCAAGCAATGAAATGTGCCCTCATTCTTCATACTTTGTCTTTTTTTATAAAAAATACAAGCACCAACAATGACAACAATTACTTGAGATTAAGAATGTTACTAATTCAGGTTAGATAGAAAGGTAATCAAAATATTCAAAATTTAAGTAAACAAATCTGCAAGTGTTTCTCAACACAACCAAATTACTGAATGAGAATCCATGCTTAAATTTTTGTTTGTGCATTGTCATAAGTTTCTATTTTCTATTGTACATTAAATTTGAACGAAGGCCAAACTTTTGTTTGACAATATGAACCAGTTCCTAATGTAGAGCACCCAGGTGTTTTCTTAAATCTCTCACTATAGTTCAATTTAGAAAAGAAAAAATCTTTACAATAAAAAGTAATTATCTTGTAGTAAATCTTGATTATTTTTTTTATAGATGAATGATACATTTTTATTACTTAATTTCAAGGCATAGTCTTATAAAAGAAAAGAACACATACCCGCAGGCAAAACATCCACATTTTTCAAAATCCATTTCACCAGTTCAGCACCACTAAAACACTTCCGCAATGACTGAAGCTCTTTGAAGATCTTGTGAACAATGGCTGGTGGTCTTCTTACTTCAACATTGTCCCAGCTTGGATTTTCCCACTCAGTAGACTGATGAATCATAAAACTACATTACAAAACACCATATGTTCTTGTTTTATCATGACTCTATAAGCCCCTGCTTTTTAATTTTCTTGGTATTGATGACACATTTAGAAATATATGACCCACCTACATACATCAGCTTTGAAGGTGATACACAACTTCGGTGTACACCTGGCAAACTACATCTGCATCAAGGTTAAATAAATTACACTGGCTATATGTTTAACTTTCAAGTCTTCTTTCAATTCTACTCTTCAATACCTCATGAATATACTTAATGTTAGTAATCAGTCTAGTATTCATTGCAATGTTCAGTCAAATTACATTCATCCAAATGTTCAATAAAATATCAAATCAGAATAGTCATATGATCAATAAAAAATTAAGAGTGTCAAACTATTTATTGAAACTAACAGTCTAATAATCAATGTAATTTTCAGTGAAGTATTCATTGAAATGATTTGTCAATTCGAACCAAAAAAATCAACTCACATATTCTCTTAAACTTTGATACAAAGCCACCAAGTGTAGCGTTGACATTGTGTGAAGCTCCAGCTCCAAAAGCACGCAGCTCTAAACAAAATATTCCAATTGAATTTCAATAAATTTATGGTCAAATTCATTAGGACGAGGTAAGGACAATGAGTATAAATGTAAAATACATTAAGAGGGCTTTTTAAAGCAATTTTCTATGAGTACTCCTTGTCCTCCCCTCTGCCTCCCTGAGTCTGCACAGACATACCATTTTTATGGTTGTTATTGATAGACATTCTTTCTGAATTGAACGTTTGTTGAGATAAAATTGTTTAAAGAATTGCATTTTCACCCAAATAATAAATAATGACACTTCAATTACAAATATATGTAAAAGAAAACTGCTGGAAAAAGTCAAATTAAGATGAAATAACTCACAGCTTGAGCAAGAAGCAGATCCCTGTTTATTCCTTTACCACCATTGTTCATAAAGGTCATGAAGTGCTGTGGAAAAAAATCATTTTTGCCATAAAGCAATTTACAGAATTCTTCATGGCAATGGGAGGAGGCTTAATGAAAGTAGAGGAAGTTGATTTATTTATAACTAGGATGCAGTTGGCCACACTAAAATTACAACTGAATAAATGCCTGGAGGTTTCTGGAAAAAAAAAGAAAAAGATTACATAATAGTTAACTGAAGATTTAGATTCCTGGCTGCCTGTTGCCATGGAAGCAAGATGACATCTTCTTCCACGGGTGGAACATCAGTACCCCTCCCCCTTTTTTAACTATAGGTGCCTCAATTTGACTGCAGGAAATGTTGCTCTCAAAGTGATGATCCAACAAAGAATCAAAGACATGTGGAAATATCTGACCAATGAAGACCAATTAAGTTTTTTTTTGGTTAACTGTTACCCCCCCACCTCGTAATCATATTAGCGTGGGGGCTATCTTAGAACCAGAGTTATTTTAAGACAAATGTTACCTTACACTTATAACAAGCATCCACTTCTGTGCCTGGGGGCTACCTTAGAACTAGAGGTATTTTAAGACAAATGTTATCTTACACTTATAACAAGCATCCACTTCTATGCCTGGGGGCTACCTTAGAACTAGAGGTATTTTAAGACAAATGTTATCTTACACTTATAACAAGCATCCACTTCTGTGCCTGGGGGCTACCTTAGAACTAGAGGTATTTTAAGACAAATGTTATCTTACACTTATAACAAGCATCCACTTCTGTGCCTGGGGGCTACCTTAGAACTAGAGGTATTTTAAGACAAATGTTATCTTACACTTATAACAAGCATCCACTTCTGTGCCTGGGGGCTACCTTAGAACTAGACGTATTTTAAGACAAATGTTATCTTACACTTATAACAAGCATCCACATCTGTGCCTGGGGGCCTGAAGGTGGTTCACTTTTCAACAAATCAGCTGTGTGATACTCAATGTCCTGTTGAAGTTGACAAAGATGACAATTAACATTTGATTTTTAAAAAAAACTATTTTTAGATATTCAGGGTAGAATAGCACACTTCAAACCTATTAGAAAAATTTCCTAAAAAGGACACATCAGTAAAAAAAAATCAAATCCAGAATGACATTATGTTTAAGTTAAAATTAATAAGGAGGAAAACAAATTTTTGACACCAGTACTTTAATATATACTAAAGTGGATTCTACAATACTGTTTAGACTTTAAATACCATTCAAGTGTTTAAATTACATGAATGGAAATATATATCATAAGTAATAGCTGCCCTGCATTTTACCTGCACAATGTAAACCCAAATGTTTTCTAAGACTCTCCGAAAGCAGTCAGGATAGAGCCAGGTACTCAAGGAATCCAGATGTTTCTGAAGGAATGTGGTGATGGGTGCTAACCTTGCAGTGATAGTCGAGTGAGCATCTTTTTGGCTGAGCACAAGGGGCAAGGCGTCTTTCACAAACAAGTTCAACTAAACATATTGAAATAAAGTAAATGGAATAAAAAAAAGGGATTCATATGACAGTCTTCATTAGTGCTCACTCTATGTGCTAGATAGTTGGATGATTACGGGTGTTTTCTTGTAAACTCATTCTGAAGAATTGTTATTAAAGTTATTGTTTTTTGACAATAGTGACAATAGCAGAAATAAAATAGTAGGCCATTTTTAAAAAAAATTGTACAATGTAAACCCATCATGTTTTCATAAACTGCAGGCAGCAGTGAAATAGTTTTCTAAATAAGAAGATTTTAAAAATAGGAAAAATGTCAAAAACTATTTAAGCAGAACCAAATGATTGATTCCCATGTCAATTGCTGCCCATGCCAAGTCAAGCCCATGTCAAGTCAAGCTCATGTCAAGTCAAGCCCATGTCAAGTCATGCCCATGTTAAGTCATGCCCCTGGCAAGTGTACTCAAGTGTTTCAATAATAAATATTAATATTGTGATAAAAAAATTCCTAATGACAATTGTATCTGAGTAAAAAAAAAGTAAAAATAAATTGATTACCTTGAAGGCCAGGAGGCGACACATCCCACACAAAACTGACATCAGGTGTTGCCTTGTCATTTCCAGAACTTGAAGGGATTCTTGGACCCAGTAGGAGTGTATTTGAAGATCACTGCTGGTCTTCATGTCATCCAAACTGTCATCATGATTTAATGACTCTGGCCAGTAACCTAGAATTTGTTTTACACAAAGCAGTCTTCAAATACTAAAAAATACTTTATCTAAGATTGCTTTAAAAAAATTTTAATTATTTTTTGGCTTTTGAGTTGGCATTAGGGTTTCTATTATTGCTCTTAAAACACTATTATGGACATCCGTACACAGATGAGATGGACAGATAAGAGATTTAACAATTAATGGGGGGATGTTGGAAAATGCTACTTAATAAAAAAATTGAAAACACCAAAGTTCCTAATTTTTCTATAGTTACTTAAATGTTTTTGTTTTTTTACATTAAGTTGGATACACCTAGGGCTCTATTGAATCAGTTTTAAATCAGGAATTTGTTTTCATAAATTTGACTCTGTATTTTTATGAACTTAAATTTAAATTATTAAACATATCTTTAAGGCAGTGCAATAAATCAAAAGTCTGTGAGATGAGATTGACAAACACGACGAGGAAATTTGTATCTGCTTATTCAAACAAATCACTTTGGATAAAAAAAAATGTTTTGTTTTTTTATGTCACAGATTGTGGCATGATGCTAAGTTTACCTTTTTCAAAAACTGGAATGGATGAATTTCCCCCGCAGTTAGCTCCATCTGCTGATGGACGACAGCTGTCTACAGACATGACTTCCTTGAGCTTAACATGATAGATGTCCAGTGTGTGCAGACATGCCAACACGTTGTTGATTCTGGTACACATGCGCTGTGTTATGGGCTCATGACGATCACTAAGGTACTGAGCCTTACGCTTGTGATAGTAGAGGCAGGGGTGTGTTTTATCTACCTGGTGTCTGCAGCTCCAGACTAGACCAGCCTTTTGGTATATGTCTATTGCCTCAATGAGCTGATGACAAGAGAAAAAAAAATTAATATCAACTGTGAGCTCTCAAATACTTTTTTTTGGTGAGAATATAATTTAAGTCTGCAGATTTCATTACATATTAAAATTGACTAAATCAACATAAAAGTTTAATTTGTTTACTCTTTGACCAATAAGTCTCCTGGAAGCACTTTTAGGAGTTGCACACAAGTCCATACACAACATATTGATGGAGTATGTTGTCAGTAGATGGCACATAGTCTGTAGCAAAAGAAGAGAAATTGGGTTTATTTCAAAGGTGACCTGACCAAGAAAGAAAAATTATAATGATGTGACCCAGCCCACTCCACTCTTGAATATTGATATTAATGTTTTAATAACTTGTAAGCATGTCAGCAAACTGACTGATACAAAGTCTTTTAACTTGAATATTGATATTAATGTTTTAATAACTTGTAAGCATGTCAGCAAACTGACTGATACAAAGTCTTTTAACTTGAATATTGATATTAATGTTTTAATAACTTGTAAGCATGTCAGTAAACTGACTGATACGAAGTCTTTTAACTTGAATATTGATATTAATGTTTTAATAACTTGTAAGCATGTCAGCAAACTGACTGATACGAAGTCTTTTAACTTGAATATTGATATTAATGTTTTAATAACTTGTAAGCATGTCAGCAAACTGACTGATACGAAGTCTTTTAACTTGAATATTGACATTAATGTTTTAATAACTTGTAAGCATGTCAGCAAACTGACTGATACGAAGTCTTTTAACTTGAATATTGACATTAATGTTTTAATAACTTGTAAGCATGTCAGCAAACTGACTGATACGAAGTCTTTTAACTTGAATATTGACATTAATGTTTTAATAACTTGTAAGCATGTCAGCAAACTGACTGATACGAAGTCTTTTAACTTGAATATTGACATTAATGTTTTAATAACTTGTAAGCATGTCAGCAAACTGACTGATACGAAGTCTTTTAACTTGAATATTGATATTAATGTTTTAATAACTTGTAAGCATGTCAGCAAACTGACTGATACGAAGTCTTTTAACTTGAATATTGATATTAATGTTTTAATAACTTGTAAGCATGTCAGCAAACTGACTGATACAAAGTCTTTTAACTTGAATATTAATGATCAAACAATGATTCGTTTGTCCATGCCAGCACATGAACCACTGAAAACATCTCTTACAAGTGCCATTATTAAATTACATGCCAGTAAATTTGTGAATATTTAAATTTCTGAATGGTATTTGATCAGAAATTTTATATCGAAAAGTGAAATGGATGGGAAAATGTACCAGCCCCAATCATTACAATAACCTGACAATTTTTCAACCAAAGTGATAATATTTCATAATGTTAATTAATGTTTGATTAATTTATTAAATAAGCTATAAAGAAACAACACTAAATCATCAAGAGTGCATTCTTAAAATCACGTTTTATTAGCGTCATGGTGTCATAATCGAAATGATAAAGACATCTCTTTTGGGAAGTGTTTGTATTTCATATCAATGAAAACCTAAAGAACACTGTGTCCAATTGCTGCCCACCCATAATTTATAATGGCAATATAAATAATGGTCTAAGTGGTAGCGCACTGGACTATCGATCGAGCAGATCCCGAGTCACGTGTTCAGCCCAGTACTGCAGGTCCCGCATTGTGCTGCCACCATCCCCTGCTCGTTAGTTGGCTACAAACTGTGAACGCTGCATCGCTTAACGCATTTCACATTAAAATACTGGCAAACACACATTAGATAAAAATATATATCAGATGAAAAAATCTTAACTTAACAAAGATTAGACTGTCAATCAGGAAAGTACATTTAAAAGAGGTTGGTTTTGAGTGCCCTATTCTTTAAAAATTGAAGTAAGCTAATAGTATGAATAAATATTTTCATTTTTATAATTACCTTTAGCATATGCAAATGTAGCAAACATATATATCTGTTGAACTTCAGTTTGGGGTCACTCACTCCACTGGGCTGATGCACCTATTTCATTACCTGGAGCCCCTACATCTTTCCCTTGCGACCCTAGATCATTGCCTGTTGCACCTACGCCATTGCTTGCTTCACTTAAATCATTGCTAGCATCAACACTATCTTTAAAACTGGTCACAGAAATTTGTGTAGGACATGTTTGTCTTTTATCAATCAAGGATGAACATCGACGTAATGGATTTGACTTTTTGGGAAGTACGAAATTTCCATCCATCCTAATTGAATTAAATCCATTGGATTCAATTTTGTTAGATGTAGAAGGAGCTTGAGATGCCACAGAGCCCCTTCTATTTGAGACGCTGTTCTGTCGCCTCACAGTTTTCCCCTCCCGGTCAAGTGAGTCTGTTGAGAACTGCCTCAGTGTCTGCCCACGAGATGGACAAGAACCAAAGTTAAAGACTGTGTTAACCAGAATTTTTGAGAAACCACAAAGTCTCTGAAAGATCACCTGGAGCTCAACCACTGACTTGGACAGAGGCAGAATGGCCTTGACTGTCTCTAAGGGGAGTCGATATAAATTCTGAGAATCTCCTGAACACACAAACTCTTGGCGTGTTTCAGGGACCCGAGTGTAGGCAGACAAACTTCTAAAATAAAGGCCGTTGGCTCCTGGGGGCTCTCTTTGGTTCAAGCTCTCCTCCAAACCGGACGCTGAGAATACAGGTTTGGATAAGTCGGTTGGTGTGTACTTGGACTCGTGGGATGCTCCATCTATGCATGAAAACCTGGGATCCTGGGATACAACCTTAAGGGGAGGATACTGAAACACTTCATCGTCACTTATGTCACTAACGTCACTGACCTCATCTTCATTATTCTCTGAGTTTGTTGGACTCACAACAGATATCTGTGAGTCTGACCGCTCATGGCCATTTCCAGCAAAAACGTGCATCTTATCTTGATCCTGCACTGTCCCCGTTGGATGCACATTTTGTTCATGTTTACCAACACAATTTAAATTCTCTGGTAAAGAGGACTTTGAATAGTTTGAAATGTTTAAAAGAGTTCCTGATGAGCCTGACGTGTCCAAATTGAGTGAGATTGAATCAAATTTGGGTTTTTGTTTACTTTTCAGATACAAGAAACTGTCACTGGTTTCCAAGGGAGCTGAATCATTGGAAAAACACTTGGCCGGCCCTTCACATTCTTGGGTACTGACCTACAATAAAAGGGGCTTATGTTACATGGCATTGAATACTGCATGTGAAATTACATACTATGACACTAAATACTACATGTCAAATTACTACTTGACATACTACTGTGACATACTATACACTAAATACTACATGTGAAATTACATACTATGACACTAAATACTACATGTGAAATTACATACTATGACACTAAATACTACATGTGAAATTATATTATATGACACTGAATACTACATATAACTTACATAATTATGATTGACAATAGCCTATTTGAGATAAATGAGGAGTGAGCAATTAGTACTACTAACCAGTAGGTTTATATGAATCATAAACGTGTCATAGTGTCATTAAACATTACTGTATGTGCCTCACATTTTTAAAGGTATGAGAATCACTGGTGTCATAATGTATTGGTGTTGGAGTAAGTTTTGTTCACAACAGTGAATGGTTTTATGAGGGAACAAGGTATGTGATTGCTATTGCCAGTAGGCGAGGAACAAGAAGTAGGAGTGAAGAGGGAAAAGTTGCCATATTTGCTGTATTAAGACTTAGCAATATTTTGAGAGTGTGAAGCTGTGACTTTCTAGTATTCGTGTACTACCCAAGGATTACATTAGCACTGGCCCGTCCATATGAAGATGAAGATCTCAGTGTGTTAGATGAAAAGTCGAGTTGCAATAAAAAGATTTTGTTATTTTTTTAATTCATGGTGTTTCTGTTGAGTTGATGAGCAACAAGGACAGAGAGCAAATTATTAGAATGGTCATTGTGACAGGCATTTAAATTTCTCTGCATGATCTGCAAGGTCAGCAACTGTTTTGACTGACTGAGGAGCAGCAGAAAGTAAAAATGAAAGGAAGGAAATTAAAAAAAAATTGAGGGGAAAAATAAAAGAACTATAGTTTTTGTTGGAAATATGGCAGACAGCTCAGAGGTAGGTAGGTAAGCACTAGTCTAATTTTTATAAAATTTAGCACTGCTTAATTCAATAATATTGATGTTTGCTTTCCATTTACCATATGAGGAGTGTTTCTCGCTAAGGATATTATGCTACTGAAGGCACTGTTGATAGAGGGAGATAGTGAGGTCATTGAGAATGTACAACTGCGGTCTGATGGTGGGCTCATTGTTTCAGAGGTGAGAGTAGGTTGTGGAACGTCAAACCTCTGGCTAATGAACTAGATATTGAAGAAGCAAAAATTACAAATTAATATATAATAATTCTCTATGTATATATGTATATACTAGTGTATTACCCGTCAAATATGACGGATGTTTTCAAAATTAATAGATTTCAGCTAAAATCTATTAATTTAGAAAAAAATACACATCAGAATAAAAAATAATGTAATACAGAACTTTCATTTATTTTATTTATTTTTATTTTATTCATTTATTTCCATATTGAAAAATTTTATGCGGACGTTTGAAAAGAGTTATTTTTGGTGCAGTAATTTTTTTTAAAGGCTTTTTTTGTTTTGTAGCGGTGTACTGCTTTCTAAAATTAGTAGCGTTGCGGACGGACAGACAGACATACATAGCAAATTATGTATATTGATATAAATATATATATATATCTTTATATTTATATGTCCTAACAAAATATTTCTCCAGCTATTGCATACTCAACAGTTTTTAGTTTATCTTATCTTATCTGTTACAGACGCTCCTTCTACACAGAAGATTATTGTGTTTCAATAGATTTCTCATGATTATTTTATATATTCTTTTTTAGAATTCAAGACAGTAAAATTTTATATCCTAAAACAAATGGAAATTAAACCAATAACTTAGATCACATATATTATGTATGTACTCCATAATTTCTGAGAAATTCTTTGTTTTTATATATATACCACCTACAAATTGGTAAAATTCTCAACAATACAGTGTTTGAAAATACATGTACCACAAAAATGCATACTTTCAAAACACAATAAAATTAATTAAATTTGTCACCTGGTAAGTATCAGCTTATGTATTAACAATGTAAGTTACCATTCTATTTTTGCTGTGCCTTACGGTATTCATTGAAATACTAAATACACAAAAAAATTGTGTGAATAAAACAATAAAATAAAGTTTACATCTTATGTTACCTAACCTTCCGCTGAAAAAACTAATTTAAGTAAGAAAGAAGAATGGTGGGCAAAAGTCCCTAACCAAAAAACAGCATAGAGGATCATTAAGTTTGGTGCATCACACGCATTAAATCAGTAGCTGATGACACATATTTACACTGTTTATTTGTAACAAAATTGTCTCCACATTTTAAAACACAACTATCTCCAGCTTACAACATCATTAGCCACAGCTTCCACCACAAAGTTCTGCATGTGAGTCTGCAACACCTGAGACCACTGGAACAGGCAGGGCAGGAAATGCCTCCGCCATCTCTGTTGCCTGGAAAGGAAGGTATAACAAATATTACAAAACCAGAGGGATCTATACAGATAATTACTTTACCTTGTGACTTTATTCAAGAGTTTGACATGTCAGAAAATTATTACAAGTTTAGAAATATATAGAAGCAAATGGCCTCATATGTTAAGTTTTTTTCTTTCAGTCGTGTTTAGTTGCTAATTACATGCATGTAAAAAAATCATTGAACAATAAATCATTAAACATTGGACTCCTGGTGGAAAATGGTTGAACCAAAAGGGCATGTTAAGCCAAATCCTTAACTGATTTTGCTTTTTGCAAAATCTTACGAACAATTCATGGTATAAAACCAGGAAGTCAGCAGGTCAGGATAATGAGTTCATGAGCGTCAAAGAGTTAACATGAAGTTTTGTTAAGGGAACCCAAAACTCATATAATTATTCCCCAATTTTCCCAGGATAACGCTGAGATCAATTAACAAGACTCACTGGGGTGGGATGTACTGCTTCCAGTCCTCATCCAACTTATTGAGTCTGTACATGATGGCCACTAATTGGAGTTCAATGACGGGTGATATCTGTTATTAAAAATAATTGTTACTGTAAATAAAAAAACACTGCCAGAATGTTACATAAAATTAAGCACAACTGTTTTATTTATGTTCATTTATTCTATTAATGAATTGTTTAAAATGTCTCCATATTGTGCCTACTGGATGTTATGTAATATAAGATTATGCTAGTGGAAGGGGTATAACTCAAATTTTAATATTTATTGCATTATCTTTCATTAGCTCCTAATTAACAGAATGGGGTTAAAAATCAGAAAATAAAGAAAATAAATAACTTATGAAACATATTTTTTGCTATCATTGCAACATTATTTTAACAAAATCTAATAGCATTAATAACAATTCTGCAATTTGCAGTACAAATGGACCAGACCAGTAGCTTAAATAGCCAATCTACAGAATAGAATAACATGATGCCTGCTCTCCACATACCTGGTGTCCAGTGTGATATCCAGTGAACCACTCCACATCCTCCATGAGAAACTCATAAAAAGATGATGCAGCCATTTGACTCACATGACAAAATCTGTGAAGTGACACACAAATGATATAATCATATTTGAGACTACTGCTTGTTTAACGAGTTGGGTCCTCAACACAAACACATTAAAATATCTAAAACAACTCTTTCACTTTAAAAGTTGATGTGTAATGAAGTCAACAATTTAAGTGGCATCGTCCAAATCAGTAATAATTTTATTTTAAAATAAAAACGACTAGACAGGTTTTATAGGTGACCTATCTTTAAATGACAAATATTCATTAAAAAGAAAGCACAGGATAGTTACCTTATATACTCAAGTATAAGTCGAGTTTTTGTGTCAGAATTTCAAGGCAAAAATCAGAGGTCGACTTATACATGGGTAACTCATTTGATAGACGCCATGAGTTTACCATAGCGATTATTGAAGAAATTTAAAATTCCACTTTTCAAGTGACAAATCAGTGGGTTAACTTATACTCGAGAACGACTTATACTCAAGTATATACGGTAATAACTTTTATATACAATAAACTAGACCAGTTATCTCAAGCCAACTACAATCTCAGACAATGTGCAAAAAAAAAGACATGCAAAACAATTGTACACACTACTCTCATGAGACATGCAATATTCTCTGTATTGTGAGATTATGACATAACTGTGGCGGAGTCATTGTCTAGGGGGTTGAGGTCCACCCTTGGCCACAGATATTTACCACACTGTACTGGTAAAGAGTCAGCAACGCTGGGTTTTCGTTCAAAAAGCACGTTTAATTGACATCAAATCTTCGACATGTATGAAAAAATACAACTGACAATTTTCTAGTGGATTTTCATATTATCCAGAATCTACACTCTTCCGTCCATCTTTCTTCACGGTGTATACCGCTCAGCCTTCACTCTTCACATCCAAACGTACCTGGGTCCGGTCTGACCGTATAGGACCATGTTCACAAAACTCCACTCTCTACGCTTTCCGTCACACACTCTCGTCCAGTCTTCACTCTGTCCGTAACTCTGCAACTCGGCTCTGACCTCTCCGTCACACACTGTGCTTGGTTATATAATCCCCCAATCTCACCCGACCGGTCTGTACCGCCCGTGTCATCCAGCCTGTCTCCTTTTGACCGATGTCCTGTCCGCTGATTACAACTCTCACGCACTCTTATTTCACCCCCACCCCCGTCCACGTGAACAGGCGTTCACAGCCCGTTTACCCACTATCGCTCCATTTATGCCCAGTCATCCCCACACCACAACATCTGACCGTGACAATAACAATGGATCAATAATGATGAGAAGTTTAAAAAATCAAGTTCTTCTTGCAGGCCCTAAAGTAAGTAGAACTTTCCAATACTTCAGCCAAAAGTTCTTTTTGGTGTGGTATTACTTACTGCATAAAACAGCCATCAAAATTACTTCTGTAGTCAGAAACATCTTCTCTTATGTCTTCAATGAGTATATTCAACTTGTTTGATGAAAAAAATGAAAATGAAATCAGTTGGACTTGGTTGGAATAAAATGTCTATGAAGTTGCAGATATAATATAAGATTCTCATCTTATTGGATCAGCTCACGGTAAGCCATCATAGATAAGGTTAACATTGAACAAAATTGATCTCAGGTTTATAGGTTTCACAAAAAGCTATTAAACTTTCAATAGAAAGAAAAGCTTAAAAATGTATTGAAGATATTGTCCTTGGGTGTTCATGCCAAAATATTTATCTAAATGGATGTATGATTTAAAAATTTTTTTTTATATGTCCAAAACCTTGTTACTACAATCAGTTCATTGCATGCATTTGCAAACATTTTCAATATATAAATTGAAGAATTTATTTCATGCTTTTGTGAAATTAAAGCTCTTTTTAAATCCCTTATATTAACTTGCTTTGTAAGTTTAAGCGATCGGACTATCCGAACATTTTTTTATAATTCTTTCACGTGACAGTTCAGTTCACGCGTTGACGCCGACCGTCGATGTTCACACCCCCTACCGTCCCTGCGCCCGGTTTTAAAACCAGGGAAGATAATGCTGTTTCAGTCTGTAAAAGTCGCATTTAAACATAATCATTACTTTTAGTTATGTCTCATATATAAGGGATTTATAGTCAAAAACTTTGTTTTTACATCTATTTATTTAAGAAAAGGATAGCACTAGCCATAACTTTTAGGCATGATGGCAAATTCTGCTTCTATAAAAATCTTTTTTCCTTCTCTTATCTTATTTATAGATAAATCTATTTTAAAATGAAAAATTAAAAATGACAAATGTTTGGGTTTCCAAACTAATGGAGAAAGTATCACGAGGATATGAATGTTTTAAATTGAAAGCATTAATAAATATATGTGATACTATTTTTTGTGAAGTGCTGTGAGCCCAGTTGCTTGCTGGGGTACTGCGCTCTATAAGTTCTCAAATTATTTTTTATTAATATCAAGAAGGCAAAATGTTCATGCATTCAAAATATAGAAAAGTAAACAATTTTTAAAAAGCTGTAAATTACATCTATTTTTATGTACAGTTTTCATTACTTTAATTTTATTTAAACAATATTTCTGTACAGTTTTTTTATCCTAAAAGGTGGCATAAATGCTTAAAAATTTGTTTTTATTAGTCGCATTATTTAAGTACCTACCAGTCTTAAATCCATTTCTTCAGTCCTTCCTTGATTTAAATCTTCTAAAGCAACTGTTTTAAACATTTCATAAGTTGGTCTAAAAATGTTCTGTAGAAAAAGTTTTCCAAAGTTGGTATCATCCTTAAAATAGCTATTTTAAAAAAAATGATAGTTTAGGAGCCCCAATACATTTTTATTATTATCCTATTTAATAAAATTTAGAAATCTTGGCAGAGAATAGGAAAGTTTAATCTCTTTTTAAACAAGTGATTTTGGTTTTTATTATATCGCAGTTGTCATGTGGTAAAATGTCTGACTTATATAATAAGTAAATGTGTATGCTTCTAGACATTAACATTTGATCTAGTTAAATTGCTTATATTTCTCTCATTTATATCTCACTTTGAAATCACTTGGGACAAGCAAGCAGAAAAGATTAAATTATATAAGATTCTGCTGATGACCCAAACAGATGAAATAATAATAGGTGAATTACATTTGAGATTCAATAAATATAAATATCAAACATTCCACAAATAAAAATGTCAAAATCAAACACTACACACTTGAATAGTGTGCTTCACATAGATGTCCAGACTTTCCTTAGGGCTGTTAGCTGGTGCCAGGTAATTCAACAAAGACAAAACTGACTGCAGCAGAGACAGGAGGCTTTCTGGGATACATGTATATCAAAAATCTCTTAATTAATTCATATTCAAACTTGCTAGGTAAATTCATGCATGGTGTTTGGGCAAAAATTATAAAAAGAAGTAATTTTAGACACTTGAATAAAGCTGTCCCCACTATTTTATTCAACTATGTCTTAACAAAATTAAATCTTTATTTATATTTTAGTTTAAGACCCATTATTTAGTATTTTAAAAATATTCTTTTTACAAAAGCAGTGAATGATTCCTTACCTATACCAGCAGTTGGACGATTTCCAGGAAAAAGGTATTTCATCTGACTCAATGCCTTACATGCCTGAGCTTTTAGCACTTCAAGAGATGAATGCAGAATGTCCAGCTGCCAATGAATTTAAGATTAGAATATTAATGGTCATTGGAGATGTAAGAATACTTAACTGATTCTCCAGTGGTATGACTGCATTATGATATTCCTTGAATAAGAAAATATCGACAATTATGTAAATCTACAAAGCTACTTAGGGTAACACAGACCACAGATAAACAATATTTAAAAATGGCCAATTCTACTACTTCTTAAATAACAATAAGCTAATTACAGTACCTCTTGTTTGACCATCACCAGAGAGGTTTTGTTGCTAGGCAACATGTGGTGTATAGAGTCTACTAAGTTATCCATGTAGGTCAGATGACCAACACTAGCAGAGAACTCACTGGTCAAGCAATGCAGGAGGCTTATTTTACGGTAGAGCTCTCCCTGTATATAAATATTATGACCTAAGTCTCACACTTTGTATAAATAAATATTTAATGTTATGTTTTCAACAAGGAAGACCTTTTTGTAAGGGTATAATTCTCTTAGGGCGGTTAAAAAAGTTAAAAATAACAGCTTTAAAAAATCTCTTCTAACTAGAGTTTCCAATTTTTATTTGGTAAAAGAAGCTTCATTCCAAAAACCTATTTCAAGAAAAGCATAGGTACTCATCAATGTTCCCTATAATGTTCGTTGGTCTATGTTCAAAATAAAAAAACTGGTGTGCAAAGTTGCACAGCATCCCTTCGTTTGTGCAATATATTACAAAATTTGTTGCGTGCTAATTCTAAACTACTCTGTGGCGTCGGTCAGATATCTGCGCGGCAGTCGCACAGCTTAAAAGGGAGATTGGTACTCATAATAAAAAGATTTAGCCGCAGGAGCAAATGAAAAAAATACTTTATTTAACTCAACTATTTAATGATAACAAATTAAGAAAATAATTTTTAGTTCACTGGAAATAAGTTTAAAATAAATTAAATCATATTTTACCAATATCTCATACTAAATATACACTAAAACATGTTATACTTACGATTCCATATCTCATTCCAAACTCCAGTAACAGTCTACTTGATGCAGATGAAAGGGGAGTGAAGCCTGTTGTGTTAACCAAATTCTCCTCCTCCTGTCGGAATTGTTTCTCATAGCTGAAAGACCATGAATGATACACTAGGTTAAATTTTAACTTGAAGAAACCACATTAGTCCAGATATCACAAAGTTTAGGTTAGCAGCAAATAAGCATTTCTATGCTTAACTTAGACACCTAGAAGTTAAAGTGTATTAATGTGAGGGGGGGGGGATATGTTGTTGTTCGTCCGTCGTAGTCGACGATGACCACCCTCATCATATTTGTCCAGTGCTAGGCCGCCACATGTGTCCTCTGGTGGCTTATTAACCCTATTCTTGGGGGGAGGGGGGGATTGTATAGAGTAAATAAAAAAGTCCAAAAATGTCATACAACAAAAGCAAAATTTACTTCATGGATTTATTTAGTTTTATAAGGTAGTAGTAGTACACATATACTTATTACAGGGGATTCAACATTAGGCTATTGCAGTAAACATTTACTCACTCTAGGAGTTCAATAAGTAAGGTATGTTACAGGGATTTTGACAGTACATGTGGCATTTACTCACTCTAGGAGTTTAGTCAGTAAGACATGGTAGTCTTCATGAATAGTACTCAACTCTGAGATCAGATCTTGACTCGGTCCTGGGAAAGGGAGAGAAAGCTGCCAGAACTTGTTGAGTAACTCAGAAATGTGGTTTCTCTCTTGTTTCTGCCACAGATCATAACCATTCTGTGTCTGAAAGAAAACATTGTGAAATTCTGAGTAGATTTTCATCGCAAAAAGGTTAATTACTTACATTTATAATATAAAAATATTACATAAATTGATTTTAAACTGTCACTAATATACTTTACAAATTGATTTTAAAATTTTACTCCAATAAACATGATTTTTAAGTATGTTTATATGCTTTGTAAATCTGTGTGAATACTATATAATGTAATGTATTTATCATAAAGCTACAGTTTAAATATAATTTCTAACTCACTATAAAGTGTGATGGTGAATAAAATGGGTGGCGGTCTGTTTCCAATAATATCAGTTGTCCAGACAGTTCTTCAGCAAGGAGCTAGTAGAAGACATGGAGAGGTGCATTACATCAATAATTGTAAGCTATGGGTGTATCTAAGATGGTCATAACTTGACAATTTATGGCAACCAATTCTTTATTTTAGGGGGAATTTAATTTATTTCATTATAAATTAATAAATATTAGGGCTGTTGACGATTAATTTAAATTTAATCGTTAACTTTTGAAAAATTAACTTTTAATTCAGCGTTAATTTCGATTAAAGTCAAAAATTGAAATTTATGGTGTAATAAGTAACATTTATTAAAATACTTGTCGAAAATCTAAATGACACTGGAGTGTCTTCTTTATATGACATCTTTTAACCAACAACGCAAACAGACAAGTGTATTGGCCTTATTTGGTTCAAGTGATGAGCGGGTCTTATTGACAGTATAACCTGCAGAGCTGAACAATCGTCCACATAGCTTTAGATTGTCTCAGCTGAAGTTTCCGATACTGTAGTGGATGTTTGGTTTGCAGGTGATATGTAAGCAAAGTGTTAGAACCGTGGTAACAATGTTCCCTTTAAGCAGCGCAGGAGTTAAGAATCACGCGCAGCAAATTTTGTAAAATATTGCACAAAAAATGGACGCTGTGCAACTTTGCACCCAAGTTTTTTATTTTTTAACTTTGCACACGGACCAACGAAGCTTAGACTTAGAGGGAACATTGCATGGTAGGCAAACGATTTCTCTCAATGGATACATTAACCTTTATCAACATTTTGAAAATTCACGTAAGTGAATAGTTTAAAACCAAAATGTTCGTGTAATCGTCAGGAAATTAGTTTGTATTTATCGGCCGAAATATTTTACTTTTTGACTACCAGTAAATATATAAGTGGTGGGTCGATTAATCGTTAAAAAAATTTAAATAGTTAAATAATTTTAACGATTAATCGAGAAATTAATCGTTAATTTCCGCAGCCCTAATAAATATCAAATTAAAAAATAATATAATTGAAAAAAATTTGAAATTGACATTTTAAATCCTAAGTGGTGGGGGATATCACCTATTAGCCCCTAAAACCAAAAAACATCGCCAGTTAAAATTGAATCTCTTTACTAGATTTAATCTCAAATACTTAGCGAATGCATGAAAACTTTTATCAGTGCTGCTCTGTTTCAATGTATTTCTATATATACACTCATGTACACATTATAGCATCACAATTTATTTAATAGTTGCATATGCCCTTCAACATACACATAAAATCAATGAACTGTAAAACGGATGGCTGAGAAAAGAACAGAAGATTCACCCCTAGCCAAACAATAACTGGATTTAACTTCACATGAAAGATCAGTGACTATAGGTATATAGTTTCTCCCACAAACTGTGGTCATCAAAGTCTACATGACTAACAGATAAAAAACCTGTAGTATCTTACCCTGAGGTTGAGCGATAGGCTAATAGCCCAAACATAGTCAAAATACTATAGTTACAGAAACCAAAGAAAAAACGAATCCACCAACATAGTCTGAGGTGCGAGGAGAAATCCCCAACAGAGATCATTGACGTTGTTCAGGGAAAGTCTGGGAAATTCAAAAGAATCCAGCAAGGCCATATACCCTACTGAAGCCAATTAAAAAGAAACCTTTTTTAAACTTAAAAGACACCATTCTCTTTGGAAAAAAGAGTAGATCTACACGTGGAACATCTTTTGGGGAAACAAAGCTAACATCAGGTGAAGACATTCTCTTCTCTGGAAAGAAAAAAAAAGAAAACACACACAAACATGGAGTGACACTTTAATTAAGCAAAGTGGCAGCAAATAAAATTCTCTTGGGATAAAATTGATCT
This sequence comes from Ampullaceana balthica, assembly GCA_944989445.1. Classification (NCBI taxonomy): domain Eukaryota; kingdom Metazoa; phylum Mollusca; class Gastropoda; family Lymnaeidae; genus Ampullaceana; species Ampullaceana balthica. The sequence continues at coordinate 1,346,982 of CALYLW010000139.1, read as the reverse complement.
CAGAAATAAAACAAACCCGTAAAAACAAAGTTTTTGACTATAAATCCCTTATATATAAGACATAACTAACAGTATCTGTTATTTTCAAACTCTTAACTCAACTTTGCTTCATAACCCTGGGGGGGGGGACTGAGCTCAGCATGACACGTAAAATGTAAAAAAAAGCACGCGGGTACGTCGATGGGTCGCGTCAACGCATCAACTCAAACTCTCACGTGGGAAAAAAACAATAACAAACCGTGAATTTGAATTACATACCTCATATAAGGATAAACTAAAAATGCATTAATTTAATTATGGTACGATCGATCGATCTGAAATTTTGATATGATGCATTGTTAGGTGAGACGGGCCCGTGTGCCAAATTTCAGCTCGATCGGATCACGGTAAGTGGGTCATTTTTTACGTTTGTTTTTCCGCCCGCCTGCCCAAGACAGACAGAGACGGCCGCGAAGTTAATATAAGGGATTTAAAAATAATCAGAGCTAAGTTGTTGCCCTCACCAAAAAAAACAACAAGGTTTAGAAGAGGAAGAAAATGTTCTGACCAGATACACCTAATCATTTACTTTCAAAAGGTTTTTTGACAACACTGATAGAGAAACTATAAGTTCAGTCATGAGACACAATGAAATTCCAATGCAAGTAATATTGCTATCAAAAATTTTATGAGGACTTTACCTGTCAAGTGGTACATAATGGAAAACTTTTAAAAGAATTTTATTTTACAACTGGTATATAGCAAGGTGTCTGCTTTCACCTGTCCTACTCCTCTAAGTGAGTAACTTCAGAGAGAAACAGTGGACTCTTAAAAATATAAAAAATTATAAGACTTATAATTTTCAGATGATATAGTCATACTATCTCACTGATCTCAAGATATCTAAGGGAAGGTTCAAAGCTTTGAGAGAGACTGGAGAGTAAGTGGGGATAAAAATAAAGCAACAATAAACAAAATACCAAAACATAAACCACAAACAAGACAGTGACATAAAACTAGAAAACTGAAACATAGAACAAGTAGATAGCCTCTTATACCTTGGTAGATAAGCAATATGTCTGAATGACATCCAACACCAGATAATTCAAGTACTGTATGTCCGTATTTTGCACAGCTAAAACCAGTGCTGAAATCACCTTACATCTCTTCAAAAACTTAAACATATGTTTTAGCACGAAATTGTGTCAGAAACATGGAGAGCAACAGAAAACACAACCAACAGTATCCAGTTAGTCATCAACAGATGCCTAAGAAATATAACAAAAATAATATAGTACGACAAGATCGAAAACATCAGGCTGAGGGGTATGTGTCATCAGCTGGATTGGATGCAGATTTAGAAAAGATGCCAACAACAGAGCAAGACAATGACCAGAATGCACCATAGGGCAAACTAAAGGGATCATTTTGTGATGGATGAGACTGAGAGAACATGAAAGAATTAAAAAGAACTAAAAATACAAGGTAGAGACTCTGTCAAGTGGCATGCTCTGACAGAGGTCCTTTGTTCCCCAAGGAACTCAAACAGATCAATTGCAATGATGGTGTAGTCTCTCATTTCCTCATAAGGTTTGAAATGAGTTTATGGAGGTGATTGAGCTAATTTAAACAAATGATATTTCATTAATAGTGCATTGTGATTCAGTTTCAAGACACTTTGATCTTCTCAAGGTACACCCAAACTTTGACCTAAATATTAACAGCCCCACTTCACTGACTCAAATTTAAGTGTTTACCTTCAACAGATAGCATCCTATCAAAAGAAACAAGAAAAAAGAAACTTTGAGTAAACAGCTGATGAGGAAATTTAAAGGCAAGAATAAACTGGAAATAACATCGATAAAAAACACAAGTCAAAACATGCCTCATGTTTACATTGTCAATAGGGAAATCAGAGCCTTGATCAATCCTCATGGTATTTTGGAACATAAACATTTCTAATGTAAAAACTGGCAGATTTTGTTAGAGCAAAGAAGTTGAGATTTAGGTTTGAAATCATATGTTACGGGATGCAGGGAATTTTGTAACAACATAGTACATATAACAACATGTTAACCATAAGTTAGAAACAGAGTCATACATTTTCTTCTTCTCTTCTTTACAGCAGCAGCAAACTACGTTTGATGTAAAAGAATAAACAAATTTAGAAGAAAAAAAAATGTGCAATGCAGTTGAATGGGTACTTTAAAAGTCATTGTAGAATTCATCAAAGCGTATGAGGACCATTGACAACTGACCCAGGTCACAGGCACTAGGATGACAGGGAACATATTACACTAATAGATAGTTGTTTAAATGTCTCACTATCTCAAGCACTTTATCTCAATCACATCACACCAACATATTCAGTATCAGAGCCTAATTATGTAATCTATGCTATTTGACAGTGTTAACGTGTTCACGTCTTTGTTAAGATTGTACAACTATTTTATTCTAAAGAGCTTTTAAATCTCCACTACACTATTAAAGATCAGGCGATGCATGGCATATTCTTTGAGGACAGCAATTCTTTATCAGAATACATGTATATGGTTGAAATATAATTTTGGAACAAATAGTTAGGGTGAAGTTGTGGAGGCTCGACAAGGGAGGGAGAGGAGAGTGGCACAAAATTAGTGGGGGGACGGGGGATACACAAAGGTGATGTGGGTAGGTGACACAATAAGGATGGGGTTATGGGTAAGAAAGAAAAAAAGGTGGCCAAAGGGGTTTAAGAATTTTTTCTTGTTTGTTATTGACAAGTCATGAAAAGCCTAATAATAATATAAACTATTTTTTTAAAAATCAACAAAACAAGTTCCAAGTATGCTATTTGTGGTCCTATGTCATAGCTTTCTAGAAAGCGAAAATCTGTTTCTGCACTTGCCACGCTTCACGTAAAAAGAAACTGTCCAATACTAAAGTCTAATTCAGGTTAGTTTGTCAACTCATTGTTTGTAGGTAAAACTGACCCTCTGTGATTAAGTACAACTTAGACATAACCTCTGTGACTAAGTACAACTAAGTCATACCCTCTGTGACTAAGTACAACTAAGTCATGCCCTCTGTGACTAAGTACAACTTAGACATACCCTCTGTGGCAAAGTACAACTAAGAAATACCCTCTGTGACTAAGTGCAACTTAGACATACCCTCTGTGAATAATTACAACGTGCAACTTAGACATAGCCTCTGTGACTAAGTACAACTTAGACATACCCTCTGTGAATAATTACAACGTGCAACTTAGACATAGCCTCTGTGACTAAGTACAACTAAGACTTACCCTCTGTGACCAAGTACAACTTAGACATAGCCTCTGTGACTAAGTACAACTAAGACTTACCCTCTGTGACCAAGTACAACTTAGACATACCCTCTGTGAATAATTACAACTAACACATACTCTCTGTGACTAAGTACAACTAAGACTTACCCTCAGTGAATAAGTACAACTTAGACATACCCTCTGAGAAGATTTCTTGGCATAAGCTTTGACCAAGAGGGCCTCATACTGTCTGAATACGGCCTTGCTGAGCCCAAAAGCTCGCTGCAGCTGTTCACAAATGGACTCCATTGGAATGAACCCTGTTTCATCAGCCTCCTCAACTCCACTGTCATGCAGGGAGTACGGAGTGATCGAGCGAGACCTTGATCTTGTCGGGGGAATGTTTTCGGGTAAGTTCCTGGAAGTGCCTCCTCGGAATGTTTCCGAAGAAATGAACCGGAGAGAATCCTGCATATCAGGGGATGGGGTGGTGGGGGGTTCTGGTGCTGCAAGGACTGGATACACAGCACAAAGGTAAGCATGCTTGAAGGTTCTCAAAGTCTGAAACAAATGACGTTGAAAACTTAATCACATTGGTTTTATTTTCAGGGAATAGACATATTAAGAAAAATGAGAAAAACTGCTCCCCCTTTCCTTTTTTAGACAATTAAAAACAACAAAAATGAAATGAGAACCAAATATCATCTTTATTGTTAGAGATTTGTGTTTTCTTCATTACATTTCCATTTATTGAAACAAGTTTTTATTTTATAAGTTGCTTGGCTGATTGAATTAATCAGTTTTTCAAATATATTTCTAGCTAAAAACATTTTTAAAAAAACATCAGAGAATATCCAATCAGAGATCATTTCTAAGAAACCAGAGAACTTTTCTATAAAATATTTTGGGTTTAATTAAATAAAAATTACCTTATTATCAAGGATGTTTATAGAAATAGCTGTCTGTTTATTCTTGGAACTACCTGTAACAGTCACACAAACTTTTTGTAGGGATGAAATAAATAACGTAAACAACTATTTATATAAAAAAAAGAATTAAAAAAGAAAAAAGAAAAGCTGACTGTTAAAATTTATACAGTGGGACCCACTTAACTCGAACCCCGGTTTACTCGTCAGCTCTATTAAGTCGACGTTTTTTTTTGGAACCGCCAAAATCTCTCTTTTTCTTTTCTCTTCGGTTAATTCGATTATTTTAAGTCGCTGAATCCTAATACGTCGAGCACAAAAGAGGGTCAAATTTGCCACTCAGCCTTGGTTATCTCGATCCCCATGACCAATCGCCAGCTTTAGAAAATGTTAGATGTGATTTTTTATAACCAAGGGCGCTAGGTCTGCTGGTGACGTCACAGCCCGCTTGCGTTAAGCTCTCAGCGCTGTGTTACTAACTTAAATCGCCAGCTTTTGAAAATGTTCCTTATAGGCCGCGAGAGTGATGCCGATGCCGAGCATTACGTAATTGCTCCAACAGCAAAGATGCACGCAGAATTGCATGTCTAAAACATTTTGTTTCGTATGGAATAACAAAATGTACCCTGATCAGACTTGTTGTCATTGGCAACCATTCATCCTTCAACCTCATTTTGACTCTATTACTACTGCTTTGTTCTAATTGTTTCATTCATAAGAAGTGGCTGTGTGCAAAAGCCATTTAACTATTGGTTAGAATTAATTAAAATGTGTCAAAGTTGAACGTTCAAAAGTTCAAAAGGAGTTCCTAATTTATTTTAATACCTTTTTATAGAGAAGAGTTCGCTTTTTTTGTCATGAGTCATATATAGGTCATGATAGTCTGATAGACAAACAAATAAAGGCAACCCCTTTGTGTAAAAAAAACCCTCCAAAAACATGTGCATGTACATTCTCATTTATTAACGCTTGTGATGGGACGATACCAAAATCATAGGGTGCTTACTGTAAACAAGGCTCCCCAGATTTTAAAATATATAATATAACAGACTACAGACATTTTACCCACCCCCACTCTCAATCTCCCACACCATATCGCTCAATCTGGGAATCAAGGCAATACTATGTCGCGCGCTGCGTCGCGGGTAGGAGTAGATGAATTCGTTATGGTTATGTACTAGGGGAAAAAAACTGCGCTAACGCAATAAAGGGTTATATTTAAACTTAAACGGTCCTTAAAAAGGAAATGTCTTAACAACCTTAGGAAAGAATGAAAAAATGGGTCCCGATATTCCGATACAATTACGATTAATCGTCCCATCACTAATTAACGCATATCACGTATATAAAGAAATTTTAAGCGCATGTTAATATTTTGCCGCCATATTGGTTTTCGTTTAACTCGATGATCGGTTATCTCGGCGCCATTTTTCATACCCCGAAGCTGTCGACTTAAGCGGGTTCCACTGTAGTTTAAATTAGGGCTGCAGAAATTAACGATTAACTAATCGATTAATCGTTAAAATTTTTAACCGATTAAAATTATTTTGATCGATTAAAATTCAATTAAAATTTAAGAAAATATTTGTAATATTTTTTTCCCCAATTTATTAATAATTTATATTTTTTGTTACTTGCATACTTTTCCCTCAAAAAGGTTTTTCTTCCATATGTCTTGTATAGCAGAACGAATTTGCTGTGTTACGTCACAAAACTTGAGAGCCATGGAATTACCGCGACTTAACCGATTTAGCGAAATAATGAATCGTGACTTTACGGGATCTATATATGCATTATAAAAATATAAATCGAAATTAATCTATTAAATTTTTCCCGATTAATCGGACAAAATTTTTGTAATCAGTACCCTAGTTTAAATACTTTATTTATTTAAAATAACAAGATAATTACCATCATCTGCCATCACTGAGGTAGGTAACACTCGCATGGAGTTGAAGGTACTCCTGCGGCAGGCGAGATGAAGACAACATTTTCTAGACCTAGAGGTGAAAGAAATTTTTGTTATAAGTCTTTTACGTAGCCTCATTATCCATGTTATAATTATTGCATGTACATGTATTTGTAAATATGAAATCCTAATGGAGTTCAAATAATTGAAGGAATGTTTATAAAATATATTTCAATGCATGATGCAATATCTACATTTATTTGACATATGTTTTTGTTAAAATATTTTGCTTATGATGTAACAAACCAAATACTCACTCTAACTGGCTGAAATATCCATGAAGTTTTGAAAGACTTGTGCTCTGACTTTTAGAAGAGAAAAAGTGCATGTTGATCATATTTAGCCATACACAATTCATACTGCTTGAAATATAATTTTGCATTTTTGGTACTGAAATTAGCATTAGTTTACAGAAAACTACATGTATAGCAAAATATGCTTTTGATATTGCTAGAAAACAAATGGTAATAAATCTAGGTCTAAGTTATTAACATGTTGTATTAAATATAAAAATAAGTGAACCAAGTTAGTGATTAATTTTTTTAGTAAACCTTCAAAATAAACCTTCTGCCGTTGGCGATGAACTACTAAAAAAAGTAAAAAGTCCAAAAAGTACTTAAATAGAAATTACCTAAGAAGCATTGAGCCCAGGTCCTGGTCACTTCCTTCATGTGATGCTTGACCTGATAAGTTTGCAAGGTCTCCCATAGACCAGTGACGCTCCTCTGATTCCTGTAAACATTTTGTAATGGCTTCTGGCTTCAACTGGGTCACTGAGCTATGTGTGGAGAACATGCCCTGCAACAACAAACAATTCAGTGCCAAACACAAAAATCACAATTTTAAATTGCTGGCCTACATCCAGATGAAACCATCAAACTTTTTTTAAAAAAAGTTAATTGTTCAATAATTATCATAAAATAATCCAGTACTTAAATAGGGGTCCAAAGACTAAGTGTTATTGCCATGTGGGCTAATGCATACAAAATAGACAACAAATGAAGGCCTATAGATAACATAAAATGTACACTTCTTTACTTTCTTCAAGTAAAATTTTGCATGAGCCAAGCAAATAAACATCTGCCAGATAAAGCCTACTGTGTGTGAAGCCCCTAAAACTGCTTACAACTTAGGCTAAAACAAAACGTGAAAAGCTTAAACAAATTACTCCTGAAAGGACTAGAAAAAGGAGGGGAAAAAGAACAATGCAATAGCTTTTGTTAATAAATGTGATTATTAGATTTTACTTCATTTGAATAGACATTAGATACAAATCAAATGAATATGCATGAACCTGAAACAAATATGTAAATATTATTCGGTTGAAAACAGTCATGAAAATGAAGTCTATTGGAATTTGTAGTGAATCACTAAAAGCTATGCTACACTAAGCACATGGAAAAGATAACCTAAAATAATGGAATCTGATAGATAAATTTTAACTTTTCAGACTCTAAATTTAATTAAAAGATAGCATAAACATCCATTTACTGCCTATCACCTAATTATAATTTGTTGTTACTGAAGAAAGAACTATTTAATTTAATAGCATTTAAAAATTCTGAAAAAAATATTTTAATCATATCAAATTATTTTTTTTTATACTAAAATGAATTGAAATTATTTAAATTGTGTTTCATAAACATGACTGGGTCAAGTAATTCCACCTCATTTAGTCCTCCATGGAAGAAATGAAATAGGAACTGAAGCTGATGTAAAAGCTTACCCACATCACACTTCAGAAATCAAAAAAGAAAAATGTAGCAATGTGCATATATCTTTATCAAGGGTAATCAAAAGGTGCATCACACACCCATGTGACAACATGAACTCTGACCTGATAAGACTATATTTATTAGGATCTGTGTCTTTATTAAAGAACATGCATTTCAAAAAGATAAAGTAGCAATAACTAAAGTGTATTCAATTTAAGCTGAACAGATTAACCTTACACAAATAAACAAAATCGTCTAAAATTTCCCATTGTAAATTTGTGGATCAATGCAGTTTTAAAAATATTTTTTTAATTCAGTGGTTCCCAAAAAGAGGTCATGGGGAAAATTTGAAACCTTCATTTGACATGTATTATATTTCAATCCATTTTAGGGAATTTATCAAGCTTAGGGACAGGCAGTTTTTTTGTTTGTTGTTAACTTGAGGCAAAAATAGAAATCAAAGCAATGTGAATCGCAAACATTCTTATACAAAAATACTGGGCGCAAAGGTAAATGCATACAAATAAAAAATTGACAAAATACCCTTAAACTGTCCAAAAACATTGTCCATCTATTTTATTGCACAATTTATGAAGGAAAGTAAGACCACACTTTCAGGTGAATGTATTCTGATAATGACAGTGAAATGATGAAGAGTGATGTCATGTTCAGAAATATGGTTATCTTTTCCTGATAAGCTGATGTGTAGAGAGAAAGATACACTCTATTAGTGAAGAATGAAGAGCCATACAGTAATAGCACTGAGAATAATGACATACTGAAGAAAAAAAAATGAAATAAAGGATTAAACTAGTTGGCTTGGCATAGTTAATTCTTTCTAACTTTTACAGGGATGTCCAAACATTTTGGCAGCTTATTGGCTACATAAGCAAAAGTTAGTAGTTTAAGTACAAGGTTACCACAAATGATTAGGTGTTACCTTTTAACAAGTCAATGAACTCCAACATGAATCAATGAATATCTGAAAAGCTGTCAGTGTTGGGTTTCAGTGATGCTTTTGAAGACAAGAAGAAAGAGCAGATTTTTTTGGGTCACTGACATAATTGTATAGAAAGAAGTTTGCTTCCAATAAAAGGATTTCCTGGGATACAAGCTGCATGATGAATTCCAAGATTTAAAAAATATAAAAAATTTAAATACTGGAAAACATGCATTTATTCTAAATATTAAACAAGATCACTTATTTTGCAGCCATAAATACACAATGGATAAAAAATATTTTTAAAATATTTATAAAAAGTAAAAGATCACACTCGCTATCTTAGTATTAACACAATATCAATGAAACCAGGCTTTTTCTATATTTATATGGCCTTTGCATTCACAATATTTCTGTTGTTCCACCTTGATTTTGAATGCTTTTAGTAAATATTTGTACAAATCATTTCTAAATGAAGTGGAGAATCAAACTAAATCTATAAGGTAGTAGCACTTGGAAAATGTATAAAATCTATAAAAAGAAGGAGTAAAAAACGCAGATTGACTTATGTGGAGCAGAAAACACAAATATCCCATTGATTAAGTTGTTTGTATATTAGATTTTCATTGCAATATGTACAAGCAGAGATGTCGGTAGGGTTGGTGTCACCCGGGGCGGTAGCTCATGGTGTCACCCCCTCACAACTTAACCCATAGAACTCCTCTGAGTTTTCCAGTGCCAAATAACAGGAACATACAAAATTTTACATTTTGGTGTCACAACCCCTGATGGTGTCACTCTGGGCGGCCTGCCCCCACCGCACCCCCCTAGTGACACCACTGTGTACAAGTACAGGATTTAATGTGACTTTTAAAATTATGTATGTTTTTATGTATGCATATCTGTGGTCTCTTTTAAATTTGTCAGTGATGCATTTTAGGTTGATGTGTTCTGCATTAAATGAATGGAATGTGCATGAAAATCATAAATTTGTTTGAATATTTAAATTACAATAATGAATAATTTAATTTAAGAGTGGTCGGTGACCCAGCTGAGTCAATCCAAAGGAAAAGTCTAGACTAGACAATCCCAAATGATTCACGACGCCTTTTTAAAAATTTAAATATTCACATTATGAATTAAAAAGATGCAAATACCAATGGGAAAGCACACATTTTTTACCCTGACTGATTATTCCCCTTGTGTTTTCTAATTTTTAAAAAAAATACAATTATTTATGTCAAGTCATTAACCTCTAAAGACATGTTTTCTTTACCCATGGGTGCAATTTCCACTGTTTAAGAAATAATAATAATTTGTGAAAACTATCCGCTTTTAAATATTTGTAACTAGATACGACCCACGGCGTAGCATACGCCGCAGACTTGCTCATCATAGATAGTGCAAAGAACAGGGGAGGGGGAGAGAGAACAGACGTTAACAGCAACATGAAGTAATGATAAAAAAAAGTGAGTAAACGTGGAGGCATGCGCACTGCGGTTGTTTTTTTTACCCCTTTTACTACCATCCCTTGCCCACCATAAAATCATGAACTGTGATAGTCCGACCCTAGCGAGGGTAAGTCATATTCGCAAAAAAGAAGGAAAAGAACGGGCAGAAACAAACATTTTTAAAAAAGTTCCTGCTGGGGCTTGAACACAGGAATTTCTGCATGCATGGCGGACGTGATAACCACTACACTACGAATGATATGATATTCTGTGAAGGAACAACGCAAGTGAACGCAAGAAGCATTGTTGCGCCCCCCCCCCTTTTTTTTTCATCCCACTACGCTTGCCAACTGTGATTGGTCGACCCCAGCGAGGGTCATTCGTCATGCTTGTTTGCACATACTCACTTTGGTGTACATGTATATACTCGCTATATATATATATATATATAGATTATTCATTTAAATGTGTATAAGAATCACTGTTGTCAAAATGTTAATGAAATGTATTCAATGAAGCCAAATGTTTATGACATGTGTTCACTGAGTATATGGATTTGAAGTGAACTGGGATACTAAGGTGCTATATATGTGCGTGCCTGTGGAGGGGGCTAGTTGAGGTGATGCTATGACGTGAGAGAGCACTATATTATGTTTCATGGAGTAAAGAAAGTTGAGTCTATGTAATTGGATTATAAATTTACTGATGTGACTCTATTATGTGATTACAAGATTTAAGATTTTGAACTGAAGTACAAATAGTTTACCTATATAGATGACTTGAGGGAATGATATTCTTATGTTAGCACAAAGTGACAGTGTATGGGATACCATTGAGTCATCCAAAAGCATAACAGAAAGGTGGAGACAATGTGTCAATCTTTTGGCATTGTGTCTTAAAAAAACTGTCAACAGCAAAAGGCAGAGGTGCATTTTATTAAAACCTGCACTAAAAAAGGAAGGAAATTGGCAGTAATTAGATATAACACACTATTCGTGGGTGATGACTCACGTAGAAGAAGGAAAAAAAACAGCATCACTATGACCAGCCCAGCAAGCTGACAGAGCAAACAAAGGGCTGCATAAAAATAAAATGAGGAAAAACCTAAACGTCATCAAATGTGATAGATTAATACAAATGATAAACACACTAAAAACATTGCCCCAATTAAAAGATTTTTCCCTGATAAATATGGATCTATAGTTCTATTTTACAAGTATGTATCTTAAGTCATATGGGAACATTAAAACTTCCGGATCAGGCAGGAGAGATCAGTAAATAGGTCAGTTGATAAATTTTCCAGTTTGTTCTCAAACTATGGACAAACTATCAGTACAAAGAAGACAGAAGTTCTATACCAGCCGGCCACAGACAAACCCTACATTGAGCCTAAAATAATCATAGGTTTTCAACAAAATCACTGCAGTGAGTCGCTTACTTACCTTGGCAGCACATTGTCTCAGAATGCCAACATTATAGAATGAGGTGAACATGAGAATCTCCAAAGCCAGTGCAGCATTTGGCAGATTGTATGACAGTGTCTGGAACAGAAGGGGAATCAGCATCCAAACCAAACTAAAAATATACAGAGCTGTAGAACTCCCTACTTTACTATACACATGCAAAACATGGACAGCATACCAATGCCATGCAAGGTCGCTGAACCACTTTCACACCAAAAGCCTAAAACAAATTCTCAATATAAAATGGCAGGACAAAGTTCCAGACACCGATATATTAGTCAGGGCAGGACTACCCAGTATTAGTACTTATTCCAGACACCGATATATTAGTCAGGGCAGGACTACCCAGTATTAGTACTTATTCCAGACACGGATATATTAGTCAGGGCAGGACTACCCAGTATTAGTACTTATTCCAGACACCGATATATTAGTCAGGGCAGGACTACCCAGTATTAGTACTTATTCCAGACACCGATATATTAGTCAGGGCAGGACTACCCAGTATTAGTACTTATTCCAGACACCGATATATTAGTCAGGGCAGGACTACCCAGTATTAGTACTTATTCCAGACACCGATATATTAGTCAGGGCAGGACTACCCAGTATTAGTACTTATTCCAGACACCGATATATTAGTCAGGGCAGGACTACCCAGTATTAGTACTTATTCATCTAAACTAAGTCATGCCCCGGGACTTAAATCGGCAAAGATGAGAAAATGAGGTTTAAAAAATGTGAAACTCTTTCTCACTTTAATCAAAACAAAGATCATATCTTATCTTATATTATCTGTTACAGACGGTCCTTCTATACAGAAGATTATTGTGTCCTACGCTTATCTATGGTTTGTGTCTAGACCTGAATTCTTATTAGAGTTTTAAATACATTGATAAAGTATTGGTTTTCCTGGTTTCTTCAGGCAACCCATTCCATGCTCCCCTCCCCTTTAGCTATTCATGAATCGCATTAAACGCAGAACTATATGCTATGCTGCGCATGCAAACAAGGAGTGATGCACAACAGCCCGGGGAAAATCACTGCAGACAAATTCTTTTCGCCTGAAATTCCAGGTGCAGTAGCATTGCTGTTTAAAGATTTGTTAATTTTTTTGTAAAATTGTTCAAAATGGAAGGTGAATTTTCCAAACTGGAAGTGTCAGGGTTAGGTTTAGCTATAGAATTTTAGGGTTAGGTTTAAGCTTAGCTATATAATTTTAGGGTTAGGTTTTAGTTTAGCTTTAGATTTTTTAAAAAGTGTTATCTCCCCATTTTCGTGCTTCAGATGCATGAACAGTGAGTATCATTTTTTTCATCATATTTTACGCATTTTTTTCTGTTTTCCAAACTTGGCTGGTTGCTAAAATAGCCTATTATTTAAGAATCCCCACCGACCTAAATTTTTTAAGTAGAATTTTTGCTGTTTTCCAAAGTCGTCACATTGCTAAAAAAAGCCACAAATTTGAGAATCCCTGTTCCCCCAACCCTCTAAATTCCAATGTTTTACACTACTTTTCCGTTCATGTGCCATAGCAACTAATATGGTGGCCAGAAATGACCCTAATATAGCCCGGCTGCGACAACAATAATTTACCAAGAACTAATCCAAACTAAAGGTGCAAAATACTTAGGTGTAATAATAAATGAGAAAATATCATAGAAATCCCCATGTCAATGAAGGCTTTATAAAAAGAAACTTTTACAGATGTAATAAGAATATGAAACTAAAATGGTACCTCACTTTGGTGAGACCTGTACTAGAATATGCATCTTCTGTATGGCAGTGCTTCTCAAACTTTTTAGTATGGCGGACCGGCTGGAATTTTTCCATTGCATCAGGGACCGGTGCACTATTTGCCCTGTACTGACGTGGTAGCGAAATGTAATTTATTATATTTTATTTGTTTCATTTTTGTGCTGAAGAAACCAGGAAAATCAATACTTTATCAACATTTATAACTCTAATAAGAATGCAAGACTAGTCAAAACCATAGGCCATAGAAAAGCGTAGGACGCAATAATCTTCAGTATAGAAGGAGCGAATGTAACAGATAAGATAAAAGATAAGATAATAAGGGTAAAAACAAAGAGAATGGTGCCTTCCATATATGGTATTTTTGGCTGCTATATTTGTGTTTTTTCTATTTTAGGTACTTGGATAAATCATTTTTCACTTAGTGAAAAAATCTTTGCGGAGTTATATGCCCCTTGTTCAACTTTTAGTCCACTTTAAAATGTAAACAATGTGTATGTGTGTCAGAATAATTGCATTTTTCTGTGTAATTTCTTGATTAAATTGGATGTGTGATATATCATTTTAAAGATAATTGGATGCTGATTATTACTAAAATCTCTACTGGACTAATTGGATTTCACCGCAGCTAAGGTTTTTTTTTATTCTTTCGTTATATTCGTTTTATTTGTGTACTATTTGTTCGTTAAGGAAGGCTCTTTGCCGAAACGTTTGCTGTTGTGTTATGTCCTGTCAGGCTAACTAATACCCTGTTTATATGTTATACATTTACTTTTTGCTGAATTTCGTTAGTAAAATGTAATTAGTTGAGTTACAGTATAGTAACTAAAAAAATTAATATAAATATCTCTTACAGTCGCCACCACTCACAATTTTAATGATAACCACCGTTTTCAGCTTCCAAATATCTATAATAATTGACAAAGTCTCATCAAATGTTTTTTAAATTTTTCAAAAGCTCAGCCAATTATTTTCAAATTTGACCTAATCTACAGGCTAAACAATATTAAAAACACTATTTTAAGTTACTTAAGATTTAAAAGACTAACTAAAAAGCAATATAAATAGATATTTCATTTGCCTTTGTAAATCCGACTTTGTTTTCTGAGATATAAAAAGATATGAGATATATATATATTGACTAAATCAACTAGTTTTAAATACGTATAATTGTCAATTATTGTTCTCCTTTTCAACACGATGCTTGACTTAATAGTTTGGATCATTATTTTTAAGTTGTGCTTAATTTAAAATATGACATATGCAAATTTGACAGCCATTTTGAATATTAATGAGCCAATCTTGCATACATCAGAATTAATTTTAGGACGCTTGTTTGGGCAATGATATGACGAATGCGGAAATATATGGCATTATATGGTTTGAGTTTGTTATCTTATCTTATCTTATCTATACAGACGCTCCTTCTATGCAGAAGATAGTTGCGTCCACAGACCATGACAGATGATCTGTTGGCAAGTGATGCAGCGTTCACAGGCCACGGCTTTGTGGGTTCCACGCATTACCCAGCCGCCTAACTACGTGTAGTGTTAGGTACCCATTCAGAGCGGGGTGACTCAGGGACGCCCTAGGCCCCGGGAACAAACCCTTGCCTTCACACGGATTCGAACCAGTGACCATCGGTACGACAGTCCAGTGCGCTGCCACTGGTCATCTTCAGTCACTTCTGAAATAACTTTAATTAACTGCTATTTTAAACAGCTGTCTCAACCTCACTGCCCAGTTTTCACTTTAGTCACTTTTATATTTTCTTATATTTTATATGTTTCAATTAGCAGAGTTATCCCTAAATAATTCACTAAAAAAATCATAGCTTTCTTTAGAAATAACCTAAAACCATTAATTTGGTATCACTAAATTGCATTTTTCAAGCCCTTTCTAACCAACTAGATCTTAAAACTATAGCTTTATTTTGAAAATTTTGTCCAAGTACCTATCTACTATCTATTTTAATTTTAATTTAAAAAATAGACAACTAAACCTAACCCAGACCCTAAAACTACAACCTTAATTACGTGTAATGTTAAAATAATTGAACTTATTATGACTTATTCCCTTTTCAAGTGTAAAAATACAACATTTTAAATCCCGGAAGTATGCCTCGCTCTGCCATAACAACAATGTAAATAGTTGAGAGCACCGTTCTCTTTACTTTAGCCGATACAAATAAAAAGATACAGCACAATATTGAATTCGTCCCTTAAAATTTCACACACATAATAGTAATTAAGTAAAGTTTACCAACTGTTATAAAACGTCATTTTCTTCTTGCATGATCCTTTGTCTTCCGTCTTTTATAATGTATACCTCTCTGAACATACCCTAAATCTAAAAGTTGATTTGGAAATTTCCAAGCTAGGCTTACCTCCTCATTTGTTTACATTATTATAAAAGGGTAATGCATTTACCAAGATATTTTATTAATTCAAGATGTAGTCTGTGTAGTTATTAAACAGCTTAATACTTAATAAATATGTTATGTTCAAAGGTAATCATTATTAAGTTCATTGTTATAATTATAAGTTATAATTACAATGACTATTGGGTATATATTTCAAAAATCAGTTTAAAAATATTAAAGACTAATGGAAAAATGTTAAGAACAAAAACAACCCACTAAATTTTAGAGCTTATTTAAAGGAATATAGATGCTATAGTACAAAAAAAAAGGGGGGGGGCATGATCATTCTTATTTGTTATGAAAATATTATCTGATGCCATTTGCGGATATTGTTTTGAAATTGAGATGGGTGGTGTCCATGGTGGTGTGTGATGCAAAAAATTTAAGAATTCCTTCCCTAAAATTATTAATAAGATGTAAAAATTTGACCAATCATATTTTGATATTTGCACATTTGCACCTGGTTAGATATTGTTCGTAACTTAAATATGCACAGCGATGACACGTTAGCAAAATATTCATAATTAATAATGTAATAATGTGTTAATTTTAATATTCTAAGTTAATTTATCAGAATTATTGATGTAAATTATTGTTTAATTTAAGAATTCGATTTTAAAAATGAATATCAATATCAGAGATATTTTTGATCCCTTTTTTTCTTAAAAAAATTACAATTATAATTTTAAGAATTTTAAACCAAGAACGGATGTCATATTTACATAAAAATGCCCTTATCTCTGGTACTGTTGTCCAGAATAATAGATATTATATCACATAAAACAAATGAAAATACAAAGAGATGGATAAAATGGCCCATGGCTGAAGAGAGAGAGAGAGAGAGAGAGAGAGAGAGAGAGAGAGAGAGAGAGAGAGAGAGAGAGAGAGAGAGGCATAAAAAATGAAGGCAAGAGAGTTAGAGAATAATTAGAGAGTACAGAAATGCTTAATAAACAGGTAATCAAAATCAATTCAATCAGCATTGAGCAAATTTTTTAATACTAATTTATAGGTCACTTTTGGAAATATGTTTCATTCTCTTTGGGGGGTTGAGTCTTCTGGTCTTATGACCCGGCTTACAATTCCTATGGCAACCCTCAACATAAGGGCACCACCATAAAGGTATTCGTCCACAGTTATAGTTCTGCCTGGCCTTGGAAACATGAAAAGTGTTGAAATGTTTTAGTGTTTTGGGGTGGCATTTGTCAAAGTAATAGTTCTGCCTCTGGCAAACAAAATTATTATTATTATTGTCAAAATGTGCTGGACCACTATCCTAACATTAGATTGAGGCCTCATTCTTCCAACTCTTGGAACGCAGAGGTCATGACCGGCAGTTCTTTCTAGTAACAGCAACCAAACAGTACAGGAACGGCTCATTATTGCCAAAGCCAAAGTCTAAGGCAATGAGGGATAGGGCCACACGCTTCCAAAAGAAAAAAATTGAGATGAAAAAATACTTGACACGTTGGTTTCTACTGCGTCCTGTCTTACAAAGTCCAGTTCCTGATACCCTCATGGTATCACATAAGAGAAAAAAAAGAAGCCAACGGGATCAAGAAACTTGTCCTGGAGATGCACAAGTGCAAGAATGTCTGCTTTTGTGTGACTTCTGTTATTTTATGCATTTAGAGAATATTGTTTAAAGATGTTTAACATTTATGTAATCTGTTAATGAAGAGTTACTGTTGATAATGGAGATTTCAGGAAACGTTTTAACGAATGTTATAGTTGTGTTGGATAGAATTTTCAAGTATTTAAATGCTCGGCAATTAAACACATGTGCCCGGTAACTATTTTGAGATTTTATAATAGTTAAAAGCCCAATATCTACATTATAGCTGTATTATGATTTTTACTACACTGTCATTTTCTCCGTCTCGTGTAGTATGAGTATGTCGGATCCTGATTGCCTGCACTGATCAGTGACTGATCACTGATACTGATACTAGAACAGGCAAGGCACTAGGCCTTGTCTTACTAAACATACTAAACATGTTAAAAATTATGCCTTAAAAAAACAAAATAAATAAATTTAGTTTAGGATCTTAATTTAATCTTACTCTTAGTAATTTTAAGACTCGCCTGCTCGGCTAGTAAAAATAAAAAAATAATGCTCAGTTTAGACAGTTTAGTTCTGAAACTGAATGAAATGAAATGTAAATGAAATTATATTAATTATTTATGAAAATGTTTCAAATTCAATGAGGGAGAGGTCAGAATTTCCCAAAAAATATTTAGTATAGCCAGAGTTAGGCAGAACAAAATGTTTCCAAAGCCAAAGCCCAAGGAACATTAAATTAAAGCTAGTTGAAGGAGATGTGCCTTATACTTATAGTTCATTCTTTGCATACTTGTAAGTAAGTGAAAGCAATTTGTACTAAAGTGTCCAAAGTCCAAAACTCAATAATTATTAATTAGCCTAAGGAAGTGTCTTTTACTTTTGGTAGTCGAGTACCAATAGTGGCAATAGCAGGTATTATGGGAGAGAGCTTTTGGTAGTCAGCCAATCAAATGAAACCAACACTTAAAAGCTTCTGATATAAGGTTTTTAAAATTACATTTTAACATCAAGCTTCTTTGAACTCGTGGTAGTGTTTAGGCTTGTTGTACTGTAGGTAATGAGGTATGGGGTTCGAATGTCAATTGTGCATCCTTTTTTTTCTTTCTTTCGCATTTTTCTTTTCAAATACTTTCAATGATCTATAATTTTTATTAATGAATTTAGGGTTAATGTTTAGGAGTATGCTAAAATAGAAAATTATTTTCAGCCCGCCAAATATACTCCATATAAGGAGTTTCAATAATTAAATATATACAAGTTACTACTACTGGTGCTTTACCTATTTCTATTACTATCACTTACACCAACCAGCAAGCCATTCAGAAATATATTTGTACATAATTTTTTTTTATAAAAGGCTAAAACTAAAATGAAGTAATTATTAGTAATAGGTTTGTTTGTTAGCAAGGACTAAAAAAAAATATACCTGAAACTCACAATACCACTTAAAAGACATATAGACCTACTACATGTATTAATATAATACACATAAATATATCAACATTATACTAATACAATATTTTATGATGATTGATAAACTTAACCAAGACCAACTAGCTGTCAACCATCCAGAAGTATGTCCTAGTTACTTTATTATTGGTGCTAGAAATAATGATAATGAAATCAATTTAATATTCTTATAATTGCAAATCTATTAGAGCTGACATGACAAAGCACAACTATTTATTTAAAATAAAAAAAAATAATAAAAAAAATAATTAAAAAAATATATATTAGAAGGTGGTAAAAATAATTTAAAAAACCCACCAATGACTAATGTCAACAGTTACCAATACTAATACGAGTTTTGAGTCAATAATTTTCAATACGAAACTCAAAATATCACCTAGTAGTAGTTTTATTAAGAGTTGAGTACCAATAGCCAATAGCTCCGGCTGTGGCTATTGGTACTCAACTACCAATAGCTCTCTACAAGCTATTGGTAGCTGACTACCAATAGCTATAGCCTTAGCCTAATGAGAAGACAGACATAACAGAAGGACAGACGACGAATCTTACATTTATGTATATTAGTCATTCTAATTCTAAGTATCATCAGTCCCGTGACCGTTGCCGTCGTTAGGGGGAGCGCATGGACACGTCAACAGATAACGATCTCCACATTTGCCTATCTTGAGCAGCAGCCAATAATTTATTCAATCTCATCCCTGTCCAATCCTTTATGTTTTCAAGCCCCAGCTTTTCCGCTGTCAACCTCTTCGCCGGCCCCCTTCTATATTGCCTTGAAGTGTAATTTTTGTCAGGGTATCATGTCTCAGTACATGACCGAACCATGCCATCTTACGTCTCTTAATTGTTGTTATAATGGTTTCTTGACGACTTGCAATAGAGTTTATTCTGTCCCAGAAATATTCATTGGTCTTGTGTTTTAAATAGGAGATCTGGAGAATTTTCCTCATGCATTTGTTTTCAAATGCCTGCAGCTTGCTTTCAGTGGTTGCCATTAGTGTCCAGGTCTCACATCCATAAAGGACAATGAGCTGATTTCCATCCCATATGCACCTGATCTGTCTGCAAGTTTGTCAGTGAGCTCCTGTAATTCTTTACTGCTCCCAGCCAAAAGATCTATGTCATCAGCAAATCTTAGGTTGCATAAGGGTCTTCCACCTATAGAGATGGACGTGTGGTGATCACTGAGTGTTTCTTGCATGATTTTTTCAAGGAAGATATTGAACAGGTGAGAGAATGCAGCCCTGTCGAACTCTAATCGTCATTTTGAAGAAGTCCCCTTCGCAGTCTTTCAATACAACTGCACTGCTTGTCTGATTGTAAAGTTCTTCGATCACCTTTACCAGCCCTTCTTCAATGTTGAAACTTCTCATAAATTGCCAAAGTCCTTCGTGCCATACTCGATCCAAGGCTTTCTTGAAGTCTATGAAGTTGTGATGGAGTTCTCGTTTGTGC
This sequence comes from Ampullaceana balthica, assembly GCA_944989445.1. Classification (NCBI taxonomy): domain Eukaryota; kingdom Metazoa; phylum Mollusca; class Gastropoda; family Lymnaeidae; genus Ampullaceana; species Ampullaceana balthica. The sequence continues at coordinate 1,326,605 of CALYLW010000139.1, read as the reverse complement.
TATAGATGTTTTTCTATGAGCAAGCCACAGTTGAAGATCTGCTCGATTGTGCTTCTGCTTAGTCTGAAACCTGGCTGTTCTTCTGCCAGTAGTTCCTCGGATATTGGAAAATATTTTCTGACAGAGTTTTGTTAGGGCTTTCGCTTTCGCTACTTCTGCTTCTCCATGTTTCAGCAATTCAGCAGGGATGTTGTCAACTCCAGGCTACTTACCCCCTTTTAAGTTCCGTACTGCCTCTTCAACTTCGCTCAACAGCGCTGGTGGATCATTCATCTCTTTGTTCTGTTGCTCCTGTAGTATGTTGCTATCTGGATTGATTTTACAGTTGTACAGTTCGGTGCAATATTCTGTCCATGGTCTTAGTACCGCCATGTTATCAGTAAGGAGCTGGCCTTTACTGCCTTCAATTATTGAAGCTGTCACCTGGTGCGTTTTTGTAAGATTTCTTAATGTCTCATACATTTTCTTAGTATTACTGGCAGCTATGCTATCTTCAACTGTGCGGCACGGGTTATCTATCCAGTCCTATTTGGCCTGCCTCATCTCTTTCCTGATCTTTGGATTAATCAGCCTGTATTAGTCTGCTGTAAACTGATTAGAGTTTTTGTTTTTCCTTAACATTCTTCTTTCATTCTAAGTATACACTCACTCTAAAATTAGTATATGTAGCTTGTGCCAATTCTTAATATTTAATGGCTAGCTATTGAAACTTGAATTAAAAATTCTTATGAAGACCATAGCAGGTATTGAAACCAACCTTTTTGTAACTGTCACTTTATTTTATATGTAACTCTTTTGTAGGCGTTCTTACATTACAGAATCTTGTGCACAATAATCCACGGAAGAACTTGTTTCAATAAAACAACTTTAATACGTATACTATTTACATAACATTTATATTTGAGGTTATACAACGTGGAAGTCTTGAGGCACACACACATTCCGTCCTTACACTACAGAACCTCTCTGACAACTCCTTATGACCTCGAACCTTCTGCGTCATCTCCCGCGCTTTTGCTCACGTGACCTCTTCGTCACAAATCATGTGATTCACACGTGACATTCACCCCCATCCTTCAAAAAAAAATGTTTATGAAATACAACATTTTTGGTCTTCATAAAATCAAATCAATTTATATCTATATTCAAATTTCAAATATTTATCATCAATGGACATTCATTGCCTTACATACAACATCTGGACATAAAAAATCAAGAGGAAAAATCTGTAGGACTGCAACAGTCTAAACATAAAAAAATTAATGAGAAAAAATCTGTAGGACTGCAACAGTCTACCTGTGCTGAAAAAATGAAAATGGAATTTTAAACACATCTGTAAATTTGTGTAATTAAAATATTTTTTAACAATCAATATTATTAAAATTAAATAATCCAGTGGAATTCAGTTCCTTGTCCATTGTTCAACAAATAAAAATATTAATATAACTACAGTCTCTGGTTGTATCCTTTAGGAATTCACAGACTAATGTTAATACAGTCTCTGGTTTTAACATGTAGGAATTCACAGACTAATATTAATACAGTCTCTGGTTTTATCACTTAGGAATTCACAGAATGTCTTTATTTATTGTCATTCTACTCAATATGTCTGCAACCACATTGTCCTTTCCCTTCACAGGTTTAATGTCAAATTTGTAGTCGGCTAATAGCATAGCCTAGTTCAAAGATAGTCATTCTTCAGTTGACGAGTCTGAATTCAAATCGATGGGCTTTGAGTGTTTCTTCAGACTGTTAAATGTTCAATAATTCACCAACCATGACTTCGATTATGTCCATTCACAATATCAATTCCAGCATCTTGAATCAGTTTCTTAGCTTTTGAGATGTCATTTTTGCTTCTTGATAGTTCAATAGAATTTAGACCAGATGAATCACTGTCAGAAACTTTTATCTGAAAAATATTTTCTGAATCTGTGTCTTTGATTTTGCTTAATACACAACCAATGGTTCTTCCTAATTCAGATGATTTCACACAAATGGTTTCAGATTCACTAGTACAATCTCTTTCTCTGTTACTATGGTCTTCATTTCTTTTATCATATATGTGATTTTTAATAGTGGCTAAAGTGTCACGAGTTTCTTTTTGTGCTCTATTTAACTTTATTATTTTTCTATCATTCATGTCTTGGTTTTCATTCTTTCTCCATGGTTGATCATAATTTCTTTTTCTGGAATCAAAATTGTATTTGCCTCTCCATAATCTTCTGCTTTGATTATAATCTCTATTTATGGAATTATGATTGTATCTGTCTCTCCATGATTGTCTACTTTGATCATAATCTCTATGTCTGGAATTATGATATTTTTCTCTCCATGATTGTCTATCTTGATCATAATCTCTATGTCTGGAGTTATGATTATATTTTTCTCTCCATGATTGTCTACCTTTGTTTTCAAAGTGATCTTGTCTTGATCTTTCTTCTGTTTTCTTTCTTATAGGGCTGCCATTAGGTGACACCCTATTTGGTTGTCCTTTATTGTGGTAACACTGCTTCGCCATATGTCCTGGCTTGTTACAGTACCAGCAAATAGACTGTCTGTTGCCTTGGTTTGGCAGACTCTGGTTTTTCATACCTTGCCTTTTTTCTTGACTTTTAATTTGTATTGCTGAAAATATGTCTTGTCTCTTATCCATTTCCACATTCGGATGAGAGTCTTTGAATGTTCGTAATGCATTTGTTAGCTCTGCTTGAGTACGAACTTTCTTATCAGTTAAATATGTGAATAGAGTTGGTGTTGCATTTTCTAAAAACTTGTCAATTAACACCATGTCTAGTATGGCCTTTGGATTGCTCGTATCTATTGTTATCAGTTCCAGCCATTTTGTTAGTTTGACTTGTGCTTCATGCACTATGATCTGTGGATCTTTGTCCATCTTGATTCTCATTTCATGAAATTCTCTTCTATAATCATTTTCTGACTTTCCAAAATGACATAGAAGTAGGGGTCTACCGATATGCCTTTTTGCCGATACCGATATTACCGATATTTTTTTTGCCGATATGAGTATTTGTTAGGACAAAAACCAGCGGTCATATTTGATGACGTCATTCTTAAATTTATCACTCGTAATTATTTATCTTTAATATTAGGGGACTACCGATACGCATTTTTGCCGATAATACCGATATTTTTTTCCGATATGAGTGCCGATAGGGTATTTGTTAGGACAAAAACCAGCGGTCTTATTTGATGACATCGATCATTATTAAATTCATCACTCCTAATTATTTATATTTTATATTAGGGGTCTACCGATAAGTATTTTTGCCGATATTACCGATATTTTCTTCCGATATGAGTGCCGATATGAGTATTTGTTAGGACAAAAATAACAGCGGTCATATTTGATGACGCCATTCTTAAATTTATCACTCGTAATTATTTATATTTTATAATTAAGGGGTCTACCGATATCCAGTTTTGCCGATAATACCGATTTTTTTTTCCCGAAACGAAGTTTCCGATGTGTTTACAAGTTCCAGATCATGACCTACAAAGGACTCATAACAAAACGAACCGTCCTTTATAAAAATGTACAAGTACAAGCAAAATTACGAAGTTCTTTTGAAACTTCAACCTTGACTCATAATTATTAATTCTAACCAATAGTTTAATGGCTTTTGCACACGGCCACCTTTTATGAATGAAACAATGAGGTCTAATAGTAATAGAGTGAAAATGAGGTTGAAGGTTGAATGGTTGCCAATGACAACAAGTCTTCACACGGTACATTTTGTTATTCCATACCAAACGAAATGTTTTAGACATCTGCGATTCTGCGTGCATCTTTGCTATTAGAGCAATTACGTGAACATAATGTTTACATGTTATACATTTATTAGAGATATTACGGTATACTTGGCATCGGCACTATTTACACAGTATTTCTGAGTATACGAAAATCGACCGATACCTAAACAATATCAAAGCACATGGCAAACTGTATCGTGGTTGCACATTTTAATACTAGGACTCTTTTGACTATTTCAATACCGGTATATATTAATTTGTCGAGATATTCTAAATCTAAATTATAGGGTTTTTTTTTGTTTCCGTTTTTTTTGGGTCAAAATGTCACTTTTTATGAAATATCGGTGACGTCAATATCGGGACCTTTACATGCTACCGATACCGATATTGCCGATATCCAGATATCGGTGCCGATATATCGGCCAGCCGATATATCGGTAGACCCCTACATAGAAGTGCCTTCTTGACATTTTTATATACGCTTTTGTCTTCTTTGGCTATACTGTTGTAAGCTTCAAATGCTTCTCCAGTTAGTTGAGTCATCAATTGTGCTGGCCAATCTTCTTCATTATAGCCTTTCATAGCCATTATGGATTCGAAATAATCCAGATAAACATCCATTTTTTCTTTCTGGCTATCATATTTTCTTACTTTGATAGTATCCCTTGGTGCTGACCTTCTATGTGTTTCATTACCAGGATTTTGGCCTCTACTCTCTATACTCTCTAGCTCAATTCGTAATTTTAAGTTGTCATTTTTTAATTTGTTCAAGTTCTCTCTTTTCCGCTCTTTCTTCTCTTTCAATTATGAGTCTTTGCCTCTCTTTTTCTTCAGCAATCCTTTGATTTTCTTTTTCTTCAGCTTTTCTTAGCTGTTCTTTTTCTTCAGCAATTCTTGCTTTTTCTTCAGCAATGCTTACTTTTTCTTCAATGAAATCTCTCATTTCTTTTCCCTTTAGTCCGATCTCTTTTGCTATGGCAGTGAATTCTTTGTAGTAATCCATGTTTTGTTTGATTGAATAATATGAGTTAAGCAATTTGGTAAGGAATTTAGGTATATATTATATTGATAAAGTTATAAATCTTCCAAATGAAAAATCTTGAATTCAAAATGTTAAGTTCAAATAAATGACACGTCTGAACCATGCAATTTAGTCTTGACAAGATGAGACAACAAAAGAATCCTCACACGGGGTCTTTAGTATACTTTATATATAGGCTCCCTCAGATTGACAAAACATATTAAATGGTCCAATCGTTTTGAATAAAAGTCACTTGGTTAAATTTTCAATTTTCGAGTAGTTTTTAAACAATTTAGTTCACTCCATTAATCTAAAATTGCAATTATCAAACGCTTCACACAATGAGTGGATAAAAATTCTGTTCCTTTATTTATAATTCACACTTCATAATTAATAGTCCATATCCTTCCAAGTTCCAGGTTATGTTTACAAATATTTCCTGGAATCAACTAGCATTGAGCTTGTTGACATCACGACCTATATATGTTCACCGTGTGTCACCATACAGTAAGCCTACACGACGCAGATTCCAGCACTGTGTAGTATACTTGTACTGTTGTCGACTGTGACGTAGAACAAACTAGGTGACCTAGTTGTATACACCGCACGCCGTGACCATGTGCGTTTATGCCACCATCTTGAAATATTCTTGTATTTTCATTGAACCACAAAATTTTATTCACAGCTTCTTACGAACTTGAATATTCACAAAATATGATAGCTGCTAATATTTCTTATTTTAATGAATACTTTCCTTTTTGAAATATCCAATACTTGTTATTTCCACGAAACCTCCTTTCTAAAATCTCTTGTACTGTGTTCACTTAGAACTTATGCCTAATGGCAATCACTTTTACTTCGACACCAATGTAACTGTTAGCTATATTTTATATATAACTCTTTTGTAGGCGTTCTTACATTACAGAATCTTGTGCACAATAATCCACTGAAGAACTTGATTCAATAAAACAACTTTAATACGTATACTATTTACATAACATATATATTTGAGGTTATACAACGTGGAAGTCTTGAGGCACACACACATTCCGTCCTTACACTACGGAACCTCTCTGACAACTCCTCATGACCTCGATCTTCTGCGTCATCTCCCGCGCTTTTGCTCACGTGACCTCTTCGTCACAAATCATGTGATTCACACGTGACACCTTTCAATCAATGCAAATAAGAACTAAATACTGAGTATGCAAAATATGGTAGGATTTATTAATCTATTAAAAGAAATTAAAGGATTTTTGTTTTTGTAAGATATGAAGAGTTACTACCTTGCCATTCTTGGCATAAGCAATACATGTAGTATTATTTTGTGAAATTAAAGAATTTTTTTTTATACATAATGCATTATCTACTCAAAATTATAAAGAACACACACATCACCTAATTGATTTATATTTATGCTTTTTTCCTACAGAGTTTGTACCACCTGGTATCAGCAAATCAAAAGAGAGAAAGCAAGTCGAATTAAATTAAGATGGAACTCTTTTAAATATGAGCCTGAAGAAGAGAATAGTGATCTCACAGAGGACTGGTGGATAAGAGTTAAAAATTATATTATGGTATAGTTTCTGTTACCTGCTTTTGAAGAATGGTTTCATTATCACGGGGATCATTTTTTACAATCTTGATTTAACTTTGTTCTTTTATCTTTGCAAATTTCTTTATTTTAGATTACTTTTAATATAACTTGAAACTTAAAAAAAAATTAAAGGTGTCATTCCATACAGAAGATTAATGCCTTCTATGCTTATCCATGGTTATGCCTAGTCTTGCTTGCATTTTTATTGGAGTTTTGAATGTCGATAGTGTGCTGGCTTTCCTTGTTTGTTGAGGCAACCCTTTGCACACCCAAATGCCAGATGGGAAGAAGGAGGATTTGAATACATTTGTGCTTATGAATGAAACAAGAAAAGTATTTTTATCCCTATCTTTATTTGAATGTTGTATTAGACTGTTGTTTCAATTGGAGGACAACGAAAATGATGATATAATGGACATTCCACATCCAAGTGATGATAATGATAGTGGAAGTAGCAGTGAGGACGACATAGAGTCAAATATTGATGAAATTAGCACTGCACCTTTCTGTCCAAGTGATGATATTGTTACGGACAAATTTGGTTGGGAGAGGTTTGACATATATCAGAATAGACCCAAACTAAAGAAGAAAAAACTAATCCAAACTAAAGATGCAATATAAGATATATGTATTATGTAATCTAGTAATTTACAAGTAAAGAGAAACAGTTCCAGTTATCTGAACTTGTACCAATGTGATATGTTTGTAAAGAATGTGTTTATTAGATTTATTTTTTTAAAAGTTTATTTTGAATCATTTAAAATAAATACTTAATTTAAGTTAATTTATATTATTTTATTGCATACTATACAATATATTACAAATATATTGTTAAATGTAATTGTACATGTTTCCTTTAAATGCACAGGCTAATTTTTTTTTGCAAACTGATTCAGAAATTAGTTTCTATTAAAACATTTCCAGAACAAGCTTACACAGTTTATAAAATAGCATTATTTTCCATCTGAAATACCCAAGTAGCAGTGCTAGAGTTTGTGATGTCTGATGTTGTCTTTGATGTCTTCTTTTAGCTTTGTTTCTTACACATACATTTCTACACATATCAATGGATCTCTACTAAACTTGGCACACAATGCCATCATGGTCCAGAATGAAATACATTGGTGTTTGAACTTTATTTTATTCACCATTTGGCGTCCTTACTTTTTATTTTTGTTTACTTATATGAGCTATAAAAATATATTTTTTAAACATTGGCTATTGGATGAATGAATCTAGTTTTTCAACAAAAACTTGATGTCACATACTAAAATACAAACTAAACCTCTCAAGATAATGTTATTTAAACCAAAACAGGATCTCATGGGAATGGGATCTCACGGGTAATGGAACCCCATCTGGAATAGGATCCCCTTAAAAAATAAGGTGCTAGAATGATTGCCACCAGGAAATGAGATTTTTGCTTTGAAATCGGATTTTACCAAGAATAGGAGCCTTTATGAAACATGATCATATTAGGTAATGGAATTCTAGTGGAGGATCAAATGATGTTATGGAAAGGGATCCTATTGGGGAATGTAATGTTTATAAAAATCATTTTAATGTATTTGTATTGGAATTTTAAAAAAAAACTTGGCCCTTAATCATGACCATGTTACTCCACTACTTTACTCACTTCATTGGCTACCTATATAAGCCCGAATTGATTACAAATTGGCAGTTCTCTGTCACAACTTCTTTTCTGACTCATGTTCTTCCTATCTTACTGAGCTTCTGTCGGTCTACTCACCAAGTCGTCAGCTACGCTCTTCTGCAGACACACGCATTCTCTGTGTTCCTAAGACACGAACTAAAACATTTGGCGAAAGGTCATTCTCTTTTTGTGCAACGAAACAATGGAATTCTCTACCATTACACATCCGGAGTATTTCATCTACCAAGTCCTTCAAGACTGCACTTAAGACACATCTTTTTAAAATTCATTTTCAAGATTAAAAAAACATTTCTTTTTAATGATTAACGTAGCTTATGCGTAACATACTGTCATTTATGTGGTTATTATGATACGAATGTTTATTTAATTATTATATGTATGTTATTATCTCCATGTACAGCGATGTGAGCCCGGCTCCTTGCGGGGATACAGCGCTATAAAAATTATCAATTTAGTATTATTATTATTAATTTGTATACTTTAGGTAAAGTGCATGTGTTGTTTTTTCTGAATTCCATTCCAGGCTACTCTGAGGATGTAGGCTAGTTACAATATTTTTTAATTAAAATATTAATGTAATGTTTTTTAAATTTTCTTTGTGTTAGGACAGTCCAATGGAACCAAGCTGCCTTCTTCTGTTTTGCACCAACACTTTGTGGAGTAGTGTAATAAAAAAGCAAGAACAACATAATGGAAGTGTTAGAACTAAGAAAGTTATCAAAAAATTTCTTGACAACAATTTGCCTAGGCAATGTGTTTATCATGTTGTGGTGACAGATGGAGTCGTAGGTAGTAAATTCATATCAAATGTTATATTTAAAAAATTGGTGAACATTTTCTGGTGTTTAATAATTTTTTTTAAGATGTTTTTTTATATATTACAGTATAATATAAAAAAAATCATTTTTTTACATGTCCAGTTAGTTTTTCCATAAAAATATTTATATATAAATCCAAACACAGTTTGCCAATAATGGCATGTTTTAAAATTCCAAGACATACTAAATAAGACATGTTAGGTCTAGCATTCAATTAGTTAGTTCATGAGTCAATAATGACAACCATCAATATCCAGTTGCATCTTGTCAAAGTAAAGTGATTTAAATTTCAAATCACTTTTTAAAGTTAGTACCTTTTAGAAAAATCATTATTTGCTCACAAGCAGAGGTGTCACTAGGGTTGGCGTCACCCAGTGCGGTAGCTCATGGTGCCATCCTCTCACGACTTACCCAATAGACCTCCTAAGAGTCTGCCAGTACCAAATAACAGGAACATTCAGAGTTCTACATTTTGGTGTCACCCCTTGTGAAGGTGTGGCCTGGTGCGGTCCCCACCCCCCGCACTCCCCTAGTGACGACTCTGCTCACAAGCAATGTTCCCTCTAAGGTTCGTTGATCCATGTGCAAAGTAAGAAAACTCGTGCGCAAAGTTGCGCAGCATCCATTTTTTGTGCAATATTTTACCAAATTTGCTGCGTGGAAGTTCTAAACTGCTGCGCGGTGTCGGCCAGATGTCTGCGCAGCAGCGCAGCTTAAAGGGAACATAGCTCACAAGGATTCATTTTTATTTTCTAGCTATTATAATACAATAAATACTTACTGAAGGGAAACAGTAAGTTTCTTTAAAAAATGTGTGAAGTCCCTAAACAAACATTTTTGTCTAGAAATAGCTACTCTCAATGCAATGTACTATTTACGTAAGATATTAAATATTAACTCAGAATTACTTAAAAGCTAGCTTAAATATTATGCTCTGATATAATAGAAAGCTTAATGATCATAATTTTTTATAAAAAACTTGTACATATTTATAGCTCACTGTTCTTTCTTTGTTGTTTTTTTATTATTTTTTTTATTTTACGTATACGAAACTGAGGAAATGTAAATATTGCACCTAAAAAGACAATATTCCAATTTACCAAATTAAATTATGAAGGAGAATGTTAAGATCAGTAAGAATATTGAAGAAGAGTGATTGCCGAAAAGCGCCAACATAAATGAAAATCAGGCCTGAGTCAACATAGTTTTTATTTAAACCCTTTCTTTTATTTGTGGTTGGACATGGGGTCACCATAATAAACATAAAAAATTAATTAATCATTAGTTGAACTTCTATCGTCGTTTTGCTGTATATGTTACATTTACTGCGTTAAGATTTTCTTCTATTTTTTACTTGAAATGTTATTGCCATTATTTTGTTTGTTGCTGTTGCTACAGGTACTGACTGCAATATGAAAACTGAAGAGATGGAAGAATACACAATGTCTATTTCTCTCGTGATCTTGGGTTCTTCTTTTGGGACAGAGTTCATTACCTTTTCTTGTTCCCATTCTGACTGCCAGTCGTTGAAAAGGTGTTGGGATGAAAAAGTCAATACAATTCCAGAATCTTTGAGGACTTTGTCCCAAAAATCAGTAAGTCTTCTGATTTTGTCTCTAAAATTGGCATGTTGGTATCATATTAATATTTGATACATGTTGAAATACATTTCTTTATCATAGATTCAGGACTACAGACCTCATTTAATCGTAAAGTAAAGATATACAATTAGAAATTTGAAAAAAAAAGTTCACTCTTCTTTTCAACCATTATTTTATTAACACTATTAATACCTTAACAACCAAAATTAAAAAGCTTCTTTAATAATTGTTTATACATTACATCTAAGAATGCCTGTAACTTTTTTCATTTCAAGTAATCCAGGTTTCTCAGAGCTGTTGTTCTTTTGGTTTTTTACAGGTTTTTTTTATTATCAAATCTAGTTTATTTACTTGTAAAATATTGAGTGATAGTTTTCTATTTATATGTGACCTTTCATTGATCAGGTGAAAATGGTAAATCTATACTGTCCCATGAGTGGCATTGAACAAGAGATTAGTTACTCTATGTATAGAAATCTAAGAAAGCCTTTGTTAGCTGGTGGATATGTCAATGAAAAATTGCTCAAAGACATAGGAGGAAAGACTCACAGGTAAGTGATTTAATTTTTCTATAAGTAACACTGTTGCCGTGCCGCAGAGTGTACAGAAATAAACATTTTAAGGTGAAAAGAAGCCATTTATAGATTTAAATATTTATAGAATAATATTACAAATAATTGGCAAAAGCAAGTCTTAAATAGTGGAATAACTTATAATTAAGGATCTAATTTTTTTTTAAATCTAAATATTATAAATTGAAGATGTTACTTCAAACCTTAAAAAACTAAAATTGAATGGAGAAGTTAAGCTTAATCATAATCAGATAATTAATTATGCATTTGCCATCATCCTAGGCACTTAAATTTTACCATAGTTTTTTTCTTATTTTTATCTCATGCCAAAAGCTCAGACCATGGGAGCATAGTTTCCGGCCTTGCATTTTGTGGAGAAGGAATACGAGTGGCGTCTGTTCTCGTCCGCAGTGACGTCGAGGAGGAGGCTGAAGCAGATGCTGTCATTAAAAAACTGACAGAATACAACTTTCCGTTACAACACAGTTTTGGTTTGATGTACGCCTGTGTTGGTCGTGGTGTTCATGTTTACAATAAACACAACGTGGAGTCCAGCATCTTCAGGAAGTATTTCCCCAACACACCACTCTTGGGATTCTTCGGCAACGGAGAGATCGGCTGCTGTTTTCCCCCAGCCGACAAGAAGAGTCCCAGCGGTCACGAAGATGATCTAGAGGACGGAGAGGTCAGACTCAGTCCCGCACAGATGAAGCGCAGGAGAGCCAACATGGAGACTGACAAACAGGACTTTGAGATGAAACATCCACCGAAGTTACTGCATGCTTACACAACTGTTATGTGCCTTATTTCCTTACCTTGAAGGTGTTTGCATTTTTTGTGGTAAAGGTTTAGAATCACTTTATTGTTATAGGATTTCTCAACATTACATGACTATAAATGCAATGCAAAACAAATAACATTCTCGGGTATTTGTAGGTAAAACGTATGTACATCTATATCTTGGCACACACACACACACAAAACAAATAACATTCTCAAGTATTTGTAGGTAAAACGTATGTACATCTATATCTTGGCGCACACACACACACACAAAACAACCAAAAAATAAATGAAGCTCCTTGATGCAATTTGACATTGCCTGAACTCAGAATGATACGAATTGATTAATTTAATGTGTATGTTATTTTAAAAAAGTTATATTTCTCAGTAGAAAATTCACGGTGTTCACATAATCCATAATGCATTTAATATAAGGGTTATATTTGAATTCATTCGTTATCATATGCTTTTTTTCTCTTATAAATATTATATATAAATAATATTTAACTAGAGCCCTCTGTAATAGTTTTATCTTCTAAGTCATTACCCTGATTAAATTTTTTGGGTTGGCCTACCCGCCACCCCTGCTCCCATAGTGGCACTACCCGCTTATGATTAGCTGGTATGTGCATGGGGTGGTGCAATGTTTTTATTTTTGTTGGATCATTATTGTTATTGTTGGATGATTTATATTGTTGTAGATTATGGTTTTAATTTCTCCTTTCACTGACTGATTGATAGGAGATCAATGTTTTTATATCTACTGGCCATGATTAAGAATGGATGTTACTTGGCTAGTAGGAGCACATGTAAGATATAATTAACAAGAATAAAGATTTTTTCTTTAAAAAACATGTTTCTTTCGCATTTTAATTTTATTTTAATGGAGACAGTTTTTAAGCCTTATTATTAACTGTTGATCCTCATCAGTTTTTCCACAGTCCATCACCTTCAGTTCACTTGTGTATCACCAACAGCTCACTTGTCTATCTATATCAGCTGTGAATTAAAATGACTGGCTGCCCTGAAGGCTTGAAATAATAATAATCCTAGATCAAAGGACAGAATCCCATGAAAATTACCATTATTGACACGAATGACAACAGTAATACAATAGACCAAATGACACAGTGTCATACACATTGCAACCATTGACACCGGATCTGAGAAGCAATTTCATAAAAATGACAAACACAAACCCCAGTGGTTCAATGTTATGAAATGACGGTCACACACCCAATATGACACAATGTCCTTACCAGCGGCACCAATCACACAATGTCCTTACAAGCGGCACCAATCACACAATGTCCTTACAAGTGGCACCAATCACACAATGTCCTTACAAGCGGCACCAATCACACAATGTCCTTACAGTGGCACCAATCACACAATGTCCTTACAAGTGGCACCAATCACACAATGTCCTTACAAGTGGCACCAATCACACAATGTCCTTACAGTGGCACCAATTACACAATGTCCTTACAAGTGGCACCAATCACACAATGTCCTCACAAACGGCACCAATCACACAATGTCCTCACAAGCGGCACCAATCACACAATGTCCTTACAAGCGGCACCAATCACACAATGTCCTTACAAGCGGCACCAATCACACAATGTCCTTACAAGCGGCACCAATCACACAATGTCCTTACAAGCGGCACCAATCACACAATGTCCTTACAAGTGGCACCAATCACACAATGTCCTTACAAGTGGCACCAATCACACAATGTCCTTACAATCGGCACCAATCACACAATGTCCTTACAAGCGGCACCAATCACACAATGTCCTTACAGTGTCACCAATCACACAATGTCATCAATAGAACTACAAGTGCGATGAGATCCATGTTGTGTTCATTTGAGTAATTAACTTTACCCTCCCCCTCACCTCCCTGAAAACATATAGTAATTAACAAATGAAGCTGCTGGGTGCTGGGCTGAAAGTAAGACTCGTAGTTCCAGGGGCGTAGCCAATGATCCCATGATTGGGGGAAAAAAAGGGGGGGGGGAATAAAAGCGTGACCGAATATATACCATTGTCAATATATATTTTAACAAAAGGTAGATACAATTTTAAATCATAAAACCGATTGTTGGTGGGAAAGTTTTATAAGAATTTGATAGTTTGTACCATAACTTTGAATACGGATTAGATTTTTTTTTAAAAACATGGACAGAAAACCTTATTCCTTCTAATGTTCGACTTGACCAGCTTTCTGGATATCAACGGTAAACGTTCGTGTCATAACAGTAAACTCTCATGTCATAAACTGTCATGTTGTTGTAACAGTACACTGTCATGTTGTAACAGTACACTTTCATGTCTTAACAGTACACTTTCATGTCTTAACAGAAGACTGTCATGTCTTAACAGAAGACTGTCATGTCCTAACAGTACACTGTCATGTCGTAACCATAAACTGTCATGTCGTAACAGTACACTTTCATGTCTTAACAGAAGACTGTCATGTCTTAACAGAAGACTGTCATGTCCTAACAGTACACTGTCATGTCGTAACCATAAACTGTCATGTCGTAACAGTACACTTTCATGTCTTAACAGAAGACTGTCATGTCTTAACAGAAGACTGTCATGTCCTAACAGTACACATTACAAATACTCTGTCATGTCGTAACCATACACTGTCATGTCGTAGCATAACAAATACACTGTCATGTCCCAACAGTACACTGTCATGTCTCAACAGTACACTGTCATGTCCCAACAGTACACTGTCATGTCCCAACAGTACACTGTCATGTCCCAACAGTACACTGTCATGTCCCAACAGTACACTGTCATGTCCCAACAGTACACTGTCATGTCCTAACAGTACACTGTCATGTCCCAACAGTACACTGTCATTTCCCAACAGTACACTGTCATGTCCCAACAGTACACTGTCATGTCTTAAATGTCGTAAAGCCCAACGGGAAACAAGTTCTCGCGATGTTCCCCACTTTTTTAAGTTCTGGAGGATTTTTCTCTAATTTTGTGTGTACGATTGGTGGGGTGGGGGAAAGGGTCTGCATTTGGGTCATGATGGAGGGATTGGGTGATGTCAAGTGATGCTGTCAGCCATTACTGACAAAAATAAATAAATGGGGTGTTACGTTAAATATTTATACCCTTCAAAAATATATAGGCTATCCATCTTACGGCTTTGTTGAACTGGTGAATCATATATAAACGCTATGATATTTCCGACTTACTTGGGCCTATGTCCTGCTGATTTCATAATATGGACATGTGCATTAACTGGGGGACATGGTGCCACACAATACCCTCATATCCGTAGCTTGTAAAGGCTGCGTCACTCTCTAACAGACCTGCAGGGTCTTCTGCAATGGAAGGAGCGTCAGTAATGTCTAAGAAAGAAAAACTAAGAAAAAAACAACTGATACAGTTAAAATAGCTCATGGCACGGACGAGGGGGGGGGGAGGACAGTGGTTTAGGGTAGAGGAGAACAGTCAAAATTAATTGCTACTCTAACCCAATCTCTGATTTTGCATCACTAAACTACAGTCGGGGGTGGGGGGTGGGGGGGACAAGATTCGGCTAAACGCTACAATTCGCACGATGTGATAAATTTTTACATTTTGCAACAAGGCCTCCTTATTAAAGTTCGATGGCTTGCTGTCTGTCTCACGGCAAATTAAACACTCCGTATTTGACACGGTACACAACATTTTACCCACCCTTACAATACAGAGAATCAACAGAAGTATAATACGAGGCGCGCTGTCCCTGTCAGCTAAAGAAACAATTGAAGCACAATTAATCTCTGCTCTCTGTTATGTGGCAATGTTCGAAGTGATATCAAAGGTCTAAATGACCTTTTCCTATAAGGCATAACAATATAATTATAAATGTACACATGTATTTAATTCATGTATTTCTTTAGGGACGCATGCAAGTTTAATTTTTCAGGTATCATGAGTGCTACAAATTAAAAGGAATTGCTTTCAATTTCAATTTGAATAATTCATACTTTCATTTAAATTATAATAATAATTCTGGAAAGTCTTTTTTAAATTGCTAAAACATTCCGATTTCAGATTTAAATGGACCAGTTTAAATTGTCAATTATTATTTTCAAGAAATATTTTTGCATTCATTTTTATTACTGACAAAACGATCAAAATTTTATATATCAAGAACAAAAACCTTACTAAAAGTTTCTTCGTTGATGATGTAAGAAATAGTCATTTAATCAGACCCACGTGCATTTGTTGTTGTTGGTCTAAATAAACTTTTTTTGTTGTATATTTACTGACAACGGGTTCCATAAATAATTACACTGGGGAGTCAGTATCATGCCCACTTATGATAACCTGCTCCGTATGTAACTTTACTGGATAGTCAGTGTCATGTCCCACCCATGATAACGGGCTCCGTATGTAACTTTACTGGAGAGTCAGTGTCATGTCCCACCCATGATAACGGGCTCCGTATGTAACTTTACTGGAGAGTCAGTGTCATGTCCCACCCATGATAACGGGCTCCGTATGTAACTTTACTGGAGAGTCAGTGTCATGCCCCACCCGTGATAACGGGCTCCGCATATAATGACACTTGGGAGTCAATATCATGTCCCGCCCAAGCATTTCATCCTGTCAAAATCCCCTCAACAAGTTGTAATGTTCTATATACACTTCCCAAGTTGAGCTATTTCTTGTTCGTGGTTATCATCCTAAATATCTCTCCATGCTATCTCTCCATGCTATCTCTCCATGCTATCTCTCCATGCTATATCTCCATGCTATCTCTCCATGCTATCTCTCCATGCTATCTCTCCATGCTATATCTCCAAGCTATCTCTCCATGCTATCTCTCCATGCTATCTCTCCATGCTATATCTCCATGCTATCTCTCCATGCTATCTCTCCATGCTATATCTCCATGCTATCTCTCCATGCTATCTCTCCATGCTATATCTCCATGCTATCTCTCCATGCTATCTCTCCATGCTATCTCTCCATGCTATATCTCCATGCTATCTCTCCATGCTATCTCTCCATGCTATCTCTCCATGCTATATCTCCATGCTATCTCTCCATGCTATCTCTCCATGCTATCTCTCCATGCTATATCTCCATGCTATCTCTCCATGCTATCTCTCCATGCTATCTCTCCATGAAACACATCGTAATAAAAGTATAAAGATGTAATTTAACAAGGGGCGCATTTTATTTTATTTGAAACTTTTGTTCTTAAATTTTTGTTTACACTCAAATTTGGTTTATGATTGGGAGGAGTGTGAATACGAGCTGTAAAAAAATGGTGTAGACTGGGGTAAAAATGAGAAACCCTAGTGATTTTTTTCAGTAATCGGCTAAAAATAAAATAAAAATAATAAATCTCATTTCTGACTGTAACACGCCACCTATGCCGGACTCGAAAACGTTGGTGACTTCGCTTACTTCCGGTCTGTATAAAATCAACATGTAAATGACTTAGTTATGTCGCCAATATTTGTGCTCTAGATGGCTGGATTTATATCAGGATTGAGTGGGGCACAGCGGCGTAGCGTGGGTATGTGCCGCCCGGGGCAGAACCTAGGTTCACCCACCCCCCAGACTCGGAAAAATAAGTTGAGGCTATAAAGAAAGGACACTTAAAAAAATAGAAACAAAGAGGTTATAAGGTCACTATACAATTTTATAGTCGAAATAAATACCTGTAGAAAAAAGAAATAAATACAAAGATCTAGGCCACGTTAAGCCACAATAAAAATATTTACGAATGACTATTGCTAAAAAGTCCAACGCTGACTAGTGGAAACATTAGAACCCCCTACGACCACAAGGTCATGGGGAAAAAACATGTAGGAAACCTTTCATTATTTGAAACATAATTTAAGTTGTCTGATTTTCCTCTTGGCACAATCTTTATGTATCAATGTTGTCAGCCATACCATGACCAATAAACAAAATAGCTATAGAAAGATCAATCTCGGTGTACTCATTTTTATGGTAATCAATTTTTCATTAACTTAAATTTAAGATTAGGCGGTGTAACTACAACCTTAAATATAATAAACTTGAATAAATCAAATGAGCTTGAAGAAATGAATTCATTAATTCATTTTTTTTTACCTGTGAGGTAAAATATCCTTTGCTTGACAATGTCATGTTAGATACTCAAGTACCAATCAACCTGGCATTGGATGACCCGCCTACACTTCTTGAAACGCAAAGAGCTGTACATCTTCTGTCATGTGGAAAGGCTCCTGGAGCAGACTCAATTCCAGCAGAAATATACAAAGAAGGTGGCATGGTTCTACTGGAAAAGCTGCATGAAATCTTCCTAATGATGTGGCAGCAAGAGGCTGTCCCCCAGGATTTTAAAGATGCCTCTATAGTCCACTTGTACAAGCGAAAAGGGAACCGCCAAACCTGCGACAATCATCGTGGAATTTCACTGCTATCAATTGCAGGAAAAATAATCGCCAGAATTCTCCTAAATCGCCTAAATGCACATCTGGATCAGGGTCTTTTACCAGAAAGCCAATGTGGTTTCCGGAAAGAACGTGGGACCATTGACATGATTTTTGCAGCTAGGCAATTGCAGGAAAAGTGTCAAGAGCAGAATATGGACCTATTTTCCATTTGCATAGACCTTACGAAAGCCTTTGACACAGTCTGCAGAGAGGGCCTATGGAGGATTATGGCCAAGTATGGGTGTCCAAATAAGTATATATCCATTGTAAGGCAATTTCATGATGGCATGCAGGCTCGAGTCCAGGACAACGGAGAGGTCTCTAAACCATTCCCTGTCACAAATGGCGTTAAGCAAGGCTGTGTTCTGGCCCCAACATTGTTCAGCCTCATGTTCTCAGCCATGCTTACAGAGGCCTTCAGGAATAGAAATGTAGGCATGGACTTCAGGTATCGCACTGATGGTCGTCTGTTCAACGTCAGGAGGCTTAAAGCTAAGACAAAGTTCAAATCAGACAGCATCCTGGAACTTCTTTTAGCTGATGATTGTGCCCTTAACGCGGGCTCTGAAGCACAACTGCAACTAAGTGCTGATAAATTTTCCAGTGCGTGCTCTAACTTTGGGCTCACCATCAGCACAAAAAAGACAGAAGTGCTATACCAGCCGGCCCCGGGCAAATCCTATACTGAGCCTAACATATTCATCAACGGCAACAAATTCAACACAGTGAGCCGCTTTACTTACCTTGGCAGCACACTGTCCCAGAAGGCCAATATTGATGACGAGGTGAACTCGAGAATCTCAAAGGCCAGCGCAGCATTCGGTAGATTGCATGACAGAGTCTGGAACAGAAGGGGAATCAGCACCCAAACAAAACTAAAAGTATACAGAGCTGTAGTGCTCCCCACCTTATTATATGCACGTGAAACTTGGATTGTATACCAACGCCATGCGAGGTTGCTGAACTACTTCCACACCAAAAGCCTTAGAAAAATTCTCAATATAAAATGGCAGGAAAAAGTTCCAGACACCGAAATATTAGCCAGGTCAGGACTCCCCAGCATCCACACTTTCCTCATGCAAAGCCAACTACGCTGGGCGGGGCATCTAGTGCGCATGCCCGACCATCGCCTACCCAAGCGGCTCTTCTATGGTGAACTTACCGAAGGGCATAGAGCACGCGGAGGTCCACGTAAGCGCTACAAGGACGCACTTAAAACTGATCTGAAGACCTTCGACATCGGACATGACTCCTGGGAAGCAGCAGCCAGTAACCGAGCCCACTGGCGCTCTACGATATGGAATGGCGCAGCTGTCTGTGAAGCTAATAGACAACAGGCTGCCAAGTTAAAACGCCAAGCCAGAAAGGAACGTAACCAAAACCCACCTGAAGGGACCGCTTCTATCTCTTGTCCGACATGCGGACGCCTCTTTCGTGCAAAAATAGGGTTAATAAGCCACCAGAGAACACATGCTGCGGCCCAGCAAATATGATGAGAGTGGTCATCATCGATCACGACGGACGAACAACAACAACAGATACTTTGAATTTAAATATATGAAGGCAAAATTTCAAATTCTAGTAGATTAGCCGGTTCACGAAAATTATGTCTATTTTTCGAAATCTGTAACTGCCAAAACCTAATATGAATTTCTACAGTAAGCTCACCTACAACTCTCTTCTCAACTTTTTTTTCTACAAAACATGGCTGAACATTCGCTTTGATCGGCAAACATTTGCTCTCTTGTTCTTTGACTGAAAGGTTCGATTAAAAATGATAAGGTCTTCAAATTCAACTTTAGCAAATGCCAAAGCATACCTAAAGTATTTCATTAGATTCTCTGTAAGTAGTCTCTACAAAGCATTTTTAGAACCATAATTTGTAAATAATTTCTGGCATCATTGACTTTATAAAGAACTTGTTTGCAGATAGTAAATGTTCCCAAATGACAAAAAAGCACATCAAAGAAAGATTTCATTGTGGCTAGCAAAGTTCCTGCGTCTGTTCGTGCGTTAATTTTTCGTCTGCCTCACCAAATGAGAGAGCAAATTATGGGTGATAATAATGTCAAAAAATCCATTTAAATACGCAATTTTTTTTCCACATTAGCTTACGCAATGTTAAAGTCATTCTTACGGTATCCGTCTGCTCTCTATTGTGGTGTGAGGTCTGTGTCTAATTTGGAGAAGTT
Organism: Ampullaceana balthica; assembly: GCA_944989445.1. NCBI lineage: Eukaryota > Metazoa > Mollusca > Gastropoda > Lymnaeidae > Ampullaceana > Ampullaceana balthica. The sequence continues at coordinate 1,306,112 of CALYLW010000139.1, read as the reverse complement.
AGTGTTAATATGTTGGACACTCTTATACTCACAATTCTGTATGTACGGGCAATTTATTTATATCAATTACGCCCATGTGCACTATTGATATTGTAGTGGTTGTTATTGGAACTTAACGGATACAGCAATTTTTCTTCTACAAGATGAGCGGCTGAAAAACGTAATCAGTTATAATAACCAGCACATTAGTGTCATGTTCATATACTATTCCAGCCTTTTGATTTTTCAGTTCAATAGCATTAATATCAGAACACTTAAGATTCCCTATGGACTTAGAAGTTTTTGCTTTTGAATAGTTGACGTATTTTAATATATTTTTTTTTCATTAAAAAAATAAATAATTGTTACCTTGGATTTTATTTTTTTTATTTAAATTTATTTAAAAGTTTTTCTTTTCTATGTGCTAATTCACAACGAGGAATTTGCCGCCTCAACAAATTGCCGCCCCGAGCATTCGATCGGCTCATATTGGAAAATGTTTCAGTACAGTAACTTTCACTTTCACAACAGGAGCGGCTGTCATATTTGGAGAATCAATTAAGCTACCAGCAGATCAGTTTCACTTTCTCGTACTGTTTAAGCATCTTGAATTTTCATTTCAGTAGCACAAGTATCAGAATAATTTATATCCATTATGGAGTTTGGAGTATTGGCAGTAGAAACATTTTTTATTTATTTTATTTTGATAAAAATGTGCTATTAAAAATATCATTTTTAGAAGCCAAATTACAACGAGGAATTGGCCGCTCCTAACAAAGTGCCACCCGGGGCATTTGCCCCCCTCTCACTACGCCACTGGCGGGGCATGGGTGGGGTGAGGGGGGAAGGAACCTAAATAAAACTTAACAAATAACTAAACAATATTTAGATTTATCTCATCATACATAGACGCTCCTTCTATACAGAAGAATTGTACGTCCTGGATTTGTTGCCTTTAGGGTTTGATTCCTGTTCCTAAATGAAATGAATATAAGTACGGTTTTTAAAAATTCTTTTTTTGGGTAAGTCAATGAAAAGAAAATCCAGAATTACATATAAAAAGAGGGAATCTCCACAACAGATTTCAAGAATGCTTTCGTACAGGAGGACATTTGTTTTTTTTATTCAGTTTAAGATGGAGCTTTTCCTTTTACAAAAGGAAACTCCATTATTATATCTTAAATGGCATATTTTAAGGTTTCAATTACTATGAATAAAATGTTTTTATTTGTTCTTCAAGATCTTTTGGTTTTAATGGATCTTTAAAAAGTTCCAATTTTTTTTACCCTGTATTAAAATTGTAATAGTTGTAAAAAAGGTCACAATAAGTTTAAAATGAAAAATAAATTTTGCATTCACCTATCACATAATAATTAGAGAATGTTGTGAGTGCGGCTAATTTAAAACTAATACTACCATGTGTGTCAATAACAAAAATCCACGTCAGTGACTTGAACACATGAGCTCAGCTGGTCACAGGCCTGTGGCTTGTTTCCCCCCATTGTCAGTTCTTCACTACTAGAGGTCAAGATATCGTCGGGTGATGTTTGGGGTGGGTGAAAGTAGTGGAGGTGCGTGGAAGTAGGGGAGATGGGTGGAAGTAGGGGATGCGCTTGGTATTGATTGAGAAGAGAAAAATTGGTTGAGGGTAATGATCCCTGGCACCACTCACATCGTCTTATTCATCTTCAAACTTCTGCTACCCAATCTAGACGAGGATCAGCCGTTTTCGTGTCTTCTTCTGCACATTAATTTAATTATTTGCACTACTTTCAGAGTACCTAACACTAAAGTGAATAATAAATAAGGAGTGGAAGAGAAATGAAATTTTGCGGTGAAATGGCTTTCAACCTTTGAAGATTGTGATTTGTTTTTCATTGATGTCATATTGCGTTATTTAGCAATAAATGTGTTGTTATATATAACAGTGATTTAGAAATAAGTTCTTTGTGAGTTAGGGTTGAGATTGTAATAATTCTGGAGAAACCAAGCCTAAGTATTTCTATAACTGGCGAGTCTTTTTATATACACGTATTTATATATTAATATTTTACTCAAAACAAATTTAATACCAGGAACAATTTCAAAGAGAGTATGGGAATATTGCTTGATGTGTGTTCAGAGTTAGCAACACTATTTAAAGTTAGAGAGCTGTCTTAAAACCGATGAAGTAATCACTGGCTAATTCACGATTCACTTTTTGCGGCTTCATGACTTCGCGATTTTTTAAAAAAATGTAGTAGTAGTAGTAGTAGTAGTAGTATTAGAAGAGGTGCCCCCAAGAAATGGCAACGCCGTCTGAAGAGATGTAAAATACAGTCATCGGCTGCGCAGTAAAAGTCATCATCGCCTTCTTCGCCAGCATATTTACCGCACAACAAATTCATCACATCATATATAACTACGTGTACTTCGCTCAACAGTAACTTTAAATTTGTCTAACGATTTCATGTTGCTTAACAGTTGGTGCACCTACTTCGCGGAAATTGCAGGCGGCCTTGGAACTCATCTCCCGCGATAAACGGGGGTTTACTTTCATCAGCTTATTAAGATTTTTTCTGTTACAAACCAAAACGCCTATAGATGTATATCCATAAACCGTTCCAATCCAACCTAACACGCACACAAACACACACTCCGTTGTTTAACGCTAGGGGTGTTGATTAAATAAGTAACGATTCATTTAAACATTGAAATCCTTAATTTTTCTCACTTAAAAGAGTTGCGAAATGCGGAAATCCCCTTAAAACTCTTCCGTAAACAAAAACTTCCGGCTAAGTCTATGAACGCCTACACAAACATTGCAGAAAATGCTAGGGCTCGAGAAACACCACCAATTTCAGAAGATTAGTTCTGAAAATGGGACATAGATTTTATTCATTGATATCAGAAAGGCAGACCGGTTATTTGAGTGCACGTTCGTAAAGGTTCATAATTTTTTTTTAACAAAAAAAGTTTGCAGCTATTTAAAGTCTCAACTACACAAAGATTTGCCAAACCACAACAAGATTTAATCTTCGCATTTAATTCATCACATACCTATACAGTAAAATTTTATGTATACCCTTCAGTAAATTGTCTACTGCATTTTTTAATGTAAGCACTCATTCTTGGCTACGACGACTTCATGTCCATTCATTGGTTGCATCCCACCACTGGTTGTCATTGTCAGAGACACTCAGGAATTCGGAAACCATTCAGATTTTTAAAAACAAATTAACCCAATTCTTCGATGATGTGAGCTCTTTATTTCCTGCATTGACTTGATTGTTTTTGTCAAGTTCTTTCTCTTTCCCCAAACCATCTCACGCCGCTTCTACTTCTTTTTGCTCGTGTTTTATGCTCTTCGAGTTTTGTATGAATAGAGGCCAGTGTAGTATAAATCAACTTTATAGCCAACATTCCGTTTGAGCCTTTCCCTAAGCGATTATCGAATGCCGCAGTGGCGTAGCTAGACCTTTTGCCGCCCGGGGCGGTCTCCAATTTGCCGCCCTTTCTAAGCTAATAATACCATGGTTTTTATAAATTAATAAACATAAATAAATGATTGTAATTGAAACAAAGTAAAGGTGGCGAACATTTTTACCATTGGATGCCATATTTAAGTAAGCAGCAATAAAGGAGGCCAAATAAGATGTTATACATATTTTATAAAAATACAAGATACTTTTTTTAAAGGTTACCGAGGTTGCAGGTGTCGAGACAAACGTATCCAAAATTTACACCAAAAAATTATGAATTAATTATTTTTTTTAATAAACAAATAGCGTACATTATTATGTAAACATATTATTTATAAATTTATTTTCCTAACTTCATAGTAGAAAAATCGTGTATTATGCTATAAAAATTTGAATAATTTTTTATAATTTATTCTATTGACAATATTGCAAGATTTTTTAGTCTTAATTTATACACTGATTGTGGAACGAAGATAATTTTTTTTTATCAACTTCAGTTTGGAGAAGCTCCTTTCACAACTAGCGACACTGATAACAATAATTTTTATAAAATTCTTAGCAAGATTACAATGTTGGGTACAGAAGTTTCCAATCTAGACTATTGAATAAATTTTAATAAATTAAGGGGGCCTTTTCCTCCATTTTTCCAATGCAATGCGTCTTTTTGTAGTGTAGGTGCAGCCATAAAACCTGGATCATTTTTCTTTCAATATGGAAGTGTTCTTTATCAATGTCAATAAAATCATTTATTTGACATTCAATTTCTTCATTTAGTAGGTTATATGGGATTATACACGAATATTTTCTTACAAGATCATGCAACTGATCAAAGCGTTCTTTCAATTCCTTTATAATTCGATCCATGGATTAAAACATTTCTCGGTGTACTTCATGTTCTAGAGATAGGACAACTGATTGTGAATTTTCCTCACTCATATGTTTTTCCCTTCTAACTCGGCGTTCAGGTCGATGTCTCCATCTCTTTACAAATTCTTTTGGCTGCTATATCAGCTTTTTGTATTATCACATCTCTTTGTTCAATGAAATGGGTTTGCAAAGAATTTAGTTTTATATGGCATTGGTGGATATTTAAAGGAGACACTATATTCACTACCCATCTTAATTTTTACTAAATGTTCACATAACACTGGGTCGTACTTAGTGAAAAAGTCAAAAAGCTCTAGAAAATTTCCTCTATTTTAAATTAAATTGATGTCTTCCTCATGATTACTGTCACGATGACCCCTCAACGCCAAATTTTGTTTTGCTAAGAATCTAATTATATCAAGTACTGTGAGAATTTTCTATCATTTTTTTTCTTATTTCTTTATCAATATTCTGTTTTTATCGTTTATCAAAAGTTGCGCCTTGTCCAATTCTTATGTCTAATTCCTTCCATTGGGAAAATGATCGAATGTGCAGTAGACTGAACTCGTGTTGACTTATTTTGAGATTAAATTTCCTCTATTTGTTAAAACCATTTTCCGTGTAAAAATTTGATAGGAAAAGATCATCAAACAGTAAACAGCAAAAATATATATACTTTTCTTCAATGGTGAATACACCATCCACGATCTTAACAAACTTTTCACCATTATGTAAAATTTGGAGAAAAAAAACAACAATCGCGATTAATCTTTCTTGTCAAAAATCGTAATAATTTTCAGTAAAAATAGACTAATTCAAACTATCTAATCATTTCTTTAATAGGATAGGTGTAACATTTTTAGTGAATAAACGTATTTTAATGAAACACACAAATTTTGTGTGTGCTACTTAAATGAAAATAAAATAATACAAAAAAAAATTACATTTTAATAAATTACCTTAGAATAATTTTCTGAAAACTTAAACAGTAATATAAAATACTACTTGCAAGTTAAACACAATATTTGAACCACCATGTCATGTAGGTACTAGTTCGCGTATCATTCTGTGCATGTCAAAAATCCACGCATTAACTGTCGCGGCGATATTAATAGTATATTCGGTCCAGCGTGATGTGTTCTTTGTGTTGTTTTCTTATAAAAGTGTCATCTGTGATGTATACCGCTTAATTTTAAAAAAAAATCGATACAATTTTTATGCGATTTTAAATTTCTTAACGGTTATGGGTTATTTGTAGCAAACCGTATGTATTAAAAAAAATGTTGTGAGAATCCGTTAATTACGACTTGAAAGTACGAATATTTTATTTTCACCCGGGTGTTCCTCTTTCAAAAGAAAAAAGGTGTTTGTCAGAAAGGGCTATACTTTTCAAAGGCCCCCAAATGCCGCCCCCAAAATGTGTGCCGCCCGGGGCGGACCGCCCCCACCGCCCCCCTAGCTACGCCACTGGAATGCCGACTTGGTCTTCGCTAAACTTACTATATGACTGAAACTAATGATATAAAAATAACTCGTCCCCATACGAAATAAAATTGAATATATAACGTTAGTTTTTTGTTGAACTCCATGACCACGATTTTAACTGTTGTTTTTCAATATTTCATCTACAAATTACAACTATTTTGCATTGAAAAATAACACACTCATTAAAACATGCTTATCTTCTATCTTGTGCTTCTAAAATGTAGCCACGTAGAACTGATGCTATCTAAATAAAACCGCTTAGCCATCTTCTCTCTAATAATCGCCTCGTTTTAACTATATAGCTGAATATTTTACATTCAGGAATCTTGCTAAATGATGTTGCTTTAGATTTGGAATTCTGGCCTGAAATATAAATCTATATTAGATAGAAAGCACACACACACACAATAACCATTGATTGATATGTCACTCTAAGATGTCCCCCGGACAATGTCATTAGAGTGATCAACAATCTTGTACCGGCCATTTCAAGACTATTGATGAAAGCTCCTCCCTTCCCGGGGATGTCCATCGAGAGCCAGCCAAACAACAACATGGACGAAATAACTTCAAACCATCTGGGATATCTGCACAGCGATCGTAGCTTTATGTCTGTCTTTTAAAAAAAATCTTACTCCGCAAGTAACTGATTTATTGTAAACAAATACATTACCTCGGTAATAATGGCTTCAAGGATATGCATCTACTTATCACGTCGTTCAAGGGGTAAGAAACTGGCATTCATTGTTGGATCATTTCTCGCTGGGTACCTGTACTACATCGATGTGCCGGCGTTTAGCAATCTTCCTAGTTACGTGGGTAGGATCAGGGTGGCCGACCATGACGTCGGCTGTTCTAGGCACGTACACAAGGCCATGGTTGGGCGGAAGCTTATGGCAGAGAATAAATCCAGCTCCTCCTATCCAGAAGACTTGTTCACGGAAGAAGAGCGTTTACAAGGCTTCGTCGCTCTCCACGTCATCGGGATGATGTACATGTTCGTGGCCCTGGCCATCGTCTGCGACGAGTTCTTCGTGCCATCTCTCGACGTCATCACCGAAAAACTGGGCGTTTCCGAAGATGTGGCAGGGGCCACTTTCATGGCAGCAGGTGGCTCCGCCCCTGAGCTGTTCACCAGCGTCATGGGCGTCTTCGTGTCCCACAGCGACGTCGGAATCGGGACGATCGTCGGTTCGGCAGTGTTCAACATTTTGTTTGTGATAGGCATGTGTGCGATGTTCAGCAAGGAGATCCTGACGCTCACTTGGTGGCCCCTGTTCCGTGACGTAATGTTCTACACGATCTCCCTCGGCCTCTTGATCGCATTTTTCCTCGACGAAATGATCGAGTGGTGGGAGGCCCTCACACTCTTCCTCAGCTACATCGCGTACGGCTTGTTCATGAAATGGAACCGTGCGATAGAGGCCAAGACAAAAGCGTTGTTGCTGAATTGCCGGAAACAAGGGAACAAAATCAAAAGCGACGAGAGTCGAGACAAGCGAACCAAGGTGAGAACCATTATTTTACATTTCAATACTCTTGTGGATCTAATTATTTCTAACCATAAAGGCAATTAAAGGCATGCTAAATAACTAGACCACGTTCACCATCCCCCATCGTTCCCTTTCACCTCTTACACTGTAAACATTATTTTAATTTGCCCGATAAAGGGCCGTCCATAAATGACGTCACGCGATTTTGGCCGATATTTACCCCCCCCCCGTCACACTTCGTCACAAAAACTTAGACCCCCCTCCAATATACCGTCACAAAGCTGTGACACCCCCCCCCTTTAAAAGCGATATTTTCTATTTGAAAATGAGCATGTTTCAAATCACTTTATTGACATTTTAGTATGTATTTATTGTAAGGCTGCACTCTAATATCGTAACACACTTGAATCCATGTAAAACGTCTTAAAATAAATAGTAAGAAATCGAATATTTAAGTGGAACTTTGATTTAAAGTAGCGTTTTCTTGACGTGACGTCATAATTCTTAAACTCCCCCCTCCCCTTCGTCACAAATCGTCACAAATGCGGGCACCCCCCCTCTCCCCTTTTGGTGCGTGATGTCATTTATGGACGGCCGCTTAAATGAAAGACCAGGAATAAAAATAAAAGTATTTACATAGAATCTGAACTTTATAGGTGACACGAATGCAACGGCTTTCTAAAAATAACATAAATATTTTGAATTGATTTACGAAAAGAAACATACATTTTAAGTGCAACAAGCATATTTATACGATTTTTTAAATAAGAAAAAAAATCGCTTCATATTAAACATTTCAAATTTAACTTTGCTTAAATTTTAAGAAGTCAGTTCATTTTTCAGTATGATTGTCTTCGTCATCTGGTTATTAAAATACTGTATGCTGACATATTATTGATTGATAAAAGGATTTCATGAAACAATCCAAGTTGTTTCACAAATTGCATGGCCAAGAGGGCCTGGTATATGCAATATGTGCTTCTAGAAACTTGACCATGCTGGATAGCAACAGGCGTGGTGTGGTGTTGAGGTCTTTTATGCCGGTGGAATAGGTCAGATATAAACCCTTTCTTGGTTTGACCTTGGTCAGGATATACCTCGGGGTCAGGGTAAAACAGCACTAGGGTAAGACTGACCCCGGGGGTAACACAAAACTTTGGCACTATTACACCAAACCATCTGATACACAATGTAGGGTGAATGTACATATATTTAACACAAAACGTAGGCACTATTACACCCTACCATCCGATATATAATGTAGGGTAAATGTACATGTATATATATTTAACACAAAACTTAGGCACTATTACACCCTACCATCTGTAATATAATGTAGGGTGAATGTATATGTACATATATTTTACACAAAACTTAGGCACCTACCATCTGTAATATAATGTAGGGTGAATATACATGTACATATATTTAACACAAAACTTAGGCACTATTACACCCTACCATCTGTAATATAATGTAGGGTGAATGTACATGTACATATATTTAACACAAAACATAGGCACTATTACAGCCCACCATCTGTAATATAATGTAGGGTGAATGCATATGTACATATATTTAACACAAAACTTAGGCACTATTACACCCTACCATCTGTAATATAATGTAGGGTGAATGTACATGTACGTATATTTAACACAAAACTTAGGCACTGTTACAGCCCACCAACTGATATATGTAAGGTGAGTGCATGTACACATATTAAATACAAAAATTACCTAATATATAGTTATGAAAACAATATCTTCATCAACATTTAAAACTCTAACAAGAATTCAGGACTAAACACAAACCATAGATAAGCGTAGGACGCAAGTATCTTCTGTATAGAAGGAGCGTCTGAAACAGATAAGATCTTCTTAATACAATAATTACTAAATGTACACTTATAATAAACAGAAGAATCGCATAAATAGCAGTTACCAACATAATAATTTCATAATGTTGGGGCACACACACAACAATTTATAATGTACAGTTATAAACACAAGAATTTATAAATACAAGTATTACTAAATGTACACTTATTAATACAAGAATCACTAAATTTGCAGTTTTCAACAGAAGAATTAGTTTATGTACACTAACCAACACAATAATTTATTAATGCAGAGTTATAAACACGATAATTTATAAACACAAGAATTACTTAATGTACAGTTATGAAGACAAGAATTTCCTAATATGGCTTCCAAAGAAAAAAATTACTTAATGAAATTTTCACTTATAAATAAAAGAACACCTCAATGTAAAGTAATAATTTAAAAGTATTACTTAGGGGACGCGGTGGTCGAGTGGCAGCACACTGGACTGTCGTACCGATGGTCACGGGTTCGAATCCGTGTGAAGGCAAGGGTTTGTTCCCAGGCCTAGGGCGTCCCTGAGTCACCCCGCTCCGATTGGGTACCTAACACTGCATGTAGTTAGGCGGCTGGGTAATGCGTGGAACCCACAAAGCCGTGGCCTGTGATTGCTGCATCACTTGCCAACAGATCATCTGTCATGGTCTGTGGACGCAACTATCTTCTGCATAGAAGGAGCGTCTGTATAGATAAGATAAGAAGAAGAAGATAAGAATGCACTGTGAAAAAAATAATACTTTAATTTTTAAACTTTTCTTTGATGGGGAAAAAAGAGTCGGGGTGGGTTGGGGTTATTGCTTTAGCTTTGTGAGACAATTTAATCGATCAAATACCAAATTGGTTTAATTTAATAAATAAAATTTAATATGTTTTGCATTTTTTTCATCATGTAACATATGGTGTATTTAGCATTGTCAGACCTGGTTTAATATGCTTTTTCAAATCCTTGTTTCCAGTTCTTACCAAAAAAAAGTTTGAGTTTAGTAATTATTAAAAATCTATTTAAAAGTAATTTATTGAATTGAAACATCGTTGTTGTCTTTTACTACACATTTTACGTCAGTTTACTGGAGGTAGCTTATATTTCTAAAAAGAAATTCTCCCTTTGCACCTATGACTAATTAAAAACCTATCCCATTTCATTTTGAATTTAATAATCTTAAATGAATGGGGCAAGACGAACTTCGTTGTTTCACATTTTGTATCTTCAACAAGCAGATAGGAGCTCAATAGTTTCCGTTGCTTGGTTTGTATGTCTACTATTTATTAAAAAGAATCTCCAGCCATCGTGGCGACAGTACTGGTCCCATCCGGGCAGTGGCGGAAACATTTTTGGTTTGCCAATGTTACCAAAGTCTTCTAATGGTATTTTGAGACGCGACTTAAAGATAATATTTTGGCCTTATCAAGCCTCTTCCATTTTTTGTCAAAAGCATCAGAGATTAAGTTTTGACACTCATTGAAGACCAATTGTATAATAATAGTTTTACGATTCTACTCTGTACTGCAACAAAATCGAAGTATCTCCAGTGGATCTACGATTTGTTTCCGAAGAAACGCTTCAATTCTTGAAATCAAATTTTACATCCCGAGCTAAGAAAATTTGAGCAAAAGAGGGGATGATTTACTTTGAAGAAAAGGGAATTCCCAATAAAAATCGAATGCCAAAAATCCCGAATGCCTTACACGAAACCTAAATTCTGGACGCTATTTTGCCAGAGATAAGTCATTAGCAAAATTTCGTAACATTATTAATGAAATAAAATGAAAAATAATTTTCAACATGCCAAAGCCTGTCAAAGATGTTTCAATTAAAAGCCATACATATGCGAGGAGGCCCCACCACTGAGCAGAATAAAAGACCTTGTGAAAGTGTGGTACTTAGTCGTTATTGAGGTGATCGGTCCCCTCAAACAAACATCAAAAGTAGCTGTAACTGATTAAGTCTCAAAGAAAACTGGAGCAACAGCTGTTCTAGATAGAAGTGCCAGTGAGTGTTTTTTCCCCTTGATTGTATGGACATTAATTAGTGACCAGGGACGAGACTTTGTAAACTTGATAAACGACAGTTTGATGAGCAGTTTCTTTGAATTGCATCTTCCTGACATCCACAAACAAACAATTGGTCATCGTGAACATGTCAATCGAACACTTAAAGAAACCCTCAGTGAGCTTGTAAGTGACTAAGGTAAAAACTCCTACAATACTTTGTCACGTGTGAATCACGAGTTGGATGACGGAGAGGTCACGTGAGTGAAAGCGCGGGAAGAAGGTTCGAGATTATTAGAGTCGTCAGAGGTCTGTGCATGTGCAATGGCGGAACGTATGTTTCAGGACTCCACGTTGTATAACCTCAAATTATATATGTACTGTGTATAGTGTAGATATTAAAGTTGTTTTATTGAAACCAGTTCTTCAGGGGATTACTGTATGCAAGGTTATGTATTGAGAGATCGCCTACAAGATATATTAATAAGTAAAACATCACAAAGATGTTACATACTTCTCTAGTGCTCTCGCTGGAAAACTCCAGTTTTCTTCATGGGGTAAAAAAAAATATAAACAACTTATTTTTGAGGAGGATTTGTTTACCCCTAATCCTGTTATAATTTAGCTGATGGCCTGGACGTAGCAGTTTTCATCCCCTTCGTTTTTATACGTACGCCGCGGTACTTCATGATCCCTGTGCGTTCATCGTATACAACTTTATCAAAAGAAAGCCAAAAGTTGTTCTAAGTTACTTATTTCCTAAAATAGGTTGCGTTGAAAGATCTAATCTGCTCGAGCTTCGGGGCAATGTGTATGACAACAACATCTTTCATTTGATCAGAGCGGTGGTCGAGTGGCAGCGCACTGGACTGTCGTACCGATGGTCACGGGTTCGAATCCGTGTGAAGGCAAGAGTTTGTTCCCGGGGCCTAGGGCGTCCCTGAGTCACCCCGCTCCGAATGGGTACCTAACACTAAATGTAGTTAGGCGGCTGGGTAATGCGTGGAACCCACAAAGCCGTGGCCTGTGAATGCTGCATCACTTGCCAACAGATCATCTGTCATGGTCTGTGGACGCAACTATCTTCTGCATAGAAGGAGCGTCTGTATAGATAAGATAAGATAAGAGCTCTTTAGTTACTTCAATAGATATAGAAAGCTCAGATTGGCAAAAGTCACTGACATTACCGGCGTGGCGCTGAGACGGTATACAGAATACAGTAAATGTAGCGTCAGTATCTTGTCAGTCGTTTTATGCCTAAGCTTAACTCGTTCTTTGGGGCCGTCCATAAATGACGTCACGCGATTTTTACCGATTTTTTACCCCCTCCCCCCCCCTCATCACGCGTCGTCACAAAAACTTAGACCCCCCCCCTCTAAAAATACGTCACAAATCTTTGACCCCCACCCTTAACAAACAATAAAACCCAAAAAAAACAAAAAAAATCTTTAAAAAAATATTTAAAAAAACAAACACACACAAACAACTAAAAACCAACTTTATTTTCTATTTGAAAATAAGTATTTTCAAATCACGTTTATTGACATTTAAGTATTTATTATTTATTTAGTGAAGATCTACATTGTAATATCGTAACCCACGTGAAGCATTTTTTAAAAACGTTAACCGGCCTTCAGAAAACGAAGTGTGTTAACATCCTTAGATTATATTTTATTTTAATGCATACAAATTAAACAGTGACTATTAGTCATCACGGTTAACGTCTTTGTTTAGAAATATTTTTTTTAAAATAACATTTTTAAAATGTATTTTTAAAAAATCCCTCAATTGACTGACGGTCAACCCATAAGAAAGAGGTCGGCGAACAGACGTTAATATCCTCATCTGGGGGTCAAAAAGAGAATTCTTGAGGGTAATGCAGACTCATTTGGGACATATAACATCCACTACAATCCACTAGATATATTAAAATACGTCATGTGTACGCGAACGCTTGGAACATATGCCCATTATTGAACCGGTTCCTTCCATAAAATGCATTTTTTTTAAAATTTGACAACTATGTAGATTTCTAACCTACGTACTATACGAAGACACCTAAATCTACCCTACTTTCATTTATATTGACACGAATGACACTAATCTTAATCCACATGATTTGTCTGTATCACGTATCCTTTCTGTGATATTTAAAATTAATGCCTTAAAAACTGAGCTAAGAAGAAAAGTTGTTTTGTGCTCCTCTCGAATTGCGATGTCAAGAATTGATGCATTCAATAAAGTTAATGAATACTTGACTAATTTTAAATGGGCTCATTTACCATTATATCTAGAACAGTGCTTCTCAAACTTTTTAGTATGGCGGACCGGCAGGAATTTTTCCATTGCACCAGGGACCAGTGCACTATTTTCCCTGCACTGACAATTTTTTCTGTCCTTTTTTTGAGAACATCTGCGGACCGGCAGCGGATGGCCCACGGACCGGTGGTGGACCACCACTTTGAGAAGCACTGATCTAGAAGACTAGAATGGCCAGGGGCGTTTGACCAAAAACCAATCAAACAATTATATCAAACTTAAAACGTTTTTAATTCTATCAAATAGATTCCCTCCCCCTCTCCTTTTAAAGAAAAAGGATATTCCGTGTCGTTTTGACTTTAAATATCTACACACAATCCTATTCAGATCATTTTTAGACACTTGTCATGCTTGTAAAAGTCACCAGTAGTATTTTTTTTGCTAACGACGCTCCCCCAAATCCCCGAGTCATGTGAGCAGGACCTAGAGTCTGGGGGTGGGGGGGGTAAAGCACACATAGACTTGTATATTTTGGGGTAACGGGCAAAAACGTTCGACTCCTTCCATGAGAGAACCAAACGGAGCTGCCGTTACATCACACATGCTTTGATGTCAACATGAAACGACGCAGTGGAACAATTTCATACGTTATCTTGTGGATTCTCAAACTTAAGGATTATAATTAGATTTAATTTTCGTGTCTTGATAGCTTACGCCAACCAGCGTCTGATGGCCTACCGACCGGCACATTGAGAAGCACTGATTTTTTTAAAAAAAGAAACAAAAAGTCATTAAATAAATTGTAATCGACCAAATATTTCAGTGGAAGTTTTATTTAAAGTTACCCTTTTGATGTGACGTCACATTTCTTCAACCCCCCTCCCTCCCCCTCGTCACGCATCGTCACAAAAGTGTGACCCCCCCCTCCCCCTAGGTGCGTGACGTCATTTATGGACGGCCCCCTTGGTTGATTATTTGACAAAATTCAGCGAGGTTCCATCTTTTAGCCCCTTCGATGGATACGACGATGATTCTTTATATAAACAATGGAGCCGTCATGAGTTATCTCTTTATTGGTGATGTGTCAGCGAATCAAAGTTACGCTTTCAGGGTTAGTATCGTCCAAATTGGTAATGAGGTATACAATCACATTTTGAGGGTCTGAGTTCCATATATGGCTTAGGATTTTTTCTTAAATACCATCGCGATCACTTTGATGTTGGTTTCAGTGTTAAATGCGTAAATTTTGGATAGGACTGAATTCTTTTAAAAGTTGTAACGTGATAATTTTGTTATCATTTCCTATGAACAATCAAATAAATTAAATATTTTTTTAAATTTCATTATAATATCCTTTTAAATATTATTTTTAAAAGTCATATGCATTAATTAAACTGAATTTTTTTTTATTCAGTTCAGCAATTATATTTAAGGTGTTCAGAACTTTGAAATACAAATCCACTTTTCTTCTCACTAACTTTCTTTACAGAGCTGAAAACCAAAATTGAAGAAAAAAATTAATAGTTTTTATAAATATAAATGTATGTGTTTATTACTATAAACATATGATATCTGGATATATTCCTGCAAGGGGGACTTGTCTGGCATATAGGTCAGATTAACTCCGGGTTTAATCTTGACAGGGGTTTAATCTTGCCTATAACGCCGGGTCACAAAACGGTTACTATAACGTCTGTCCAAAGACATTTATCAAATTTAGCGAGGATGTGGTTCTGTGTTTGTGTGATTATTCTTAAATGGGAGATGAAACGAATGGTTTACAAGGGGAAAAAAAAAGGGGGGGGGAGATAACGTTGTTCCTGTGTTTGAACTTTATTATGTCGCGGATTCCGATCTTGGGTTCGTGTTTCTGTGAGGAAATCCCTGAAGGGAGAGTAATCAGGAAATAAGTTTCAACAGTGACAACTTATTAAGCCCCTTATATTGCAGCTAAAAGATACAGACGCTGAGCCGAACGCTGGGACCGATGACGATCGAAAGAAGGTCAGTATTTGAGTAAACGCTAGGTAAGCTGTGACGCAATAATAATTTAAATAATTTATGGAATATCCATCAATAAAGGGATCTGTACATTATTTATTGAAGTGCACACCAGGTAAGAATTGAGTACGGCACACTAGGTTGCTGAGTCAATAACTCCCTTTATTTTGCAAAATTATTTTTTCCCTAAAAAACAAACAACAAAAACAACAACAACACACACTCACACACACAAATAATAAAATAACTTACTTGTGAAAGTTGCTCTTCAAGGTGGAACTGTTGTGGAAAAAAAAAGAGAAAAAAGGAGAGAAAAAAGAAAAATCTTTTTAAAATATTAACTAGAATATGTCAAATAGTGGTGTATTCAAACAAGAGTAGGTCAGTTAGGGATGTATGCCCACAAGAGTAGGTCAGTTAGGGATGTATGCCAACAAGAGTAGGGATGTATGAGGAAGTGGTGTATTCAGTTTTTCAGTAAACGTGCATGAACTGAATGTATTGAAGATGAATTTAAATAGAGTGGCAATAACTGGTTACTAAAAAAGAAGCCTGCGATTGACTGATAATGGTTTAAACTATAATTACGGATACAGATATTATAAAATATATTTGGCGTATAAAAATGCATATTAAGATTGTTATACATTTGTATTTATCTGAGTAACCCTAATACATTTTAGAAAACAATTAATAGCCATTTAGTAACGCTGGTAAACAGGAGTAAAAATCAGTAATATGTAAGTACTAGACGTCCCGTGGCGTAGCATACGCCGCAGACTTGCTCATGGAGAGTGCAAAGAAAGTGGAGAAAGAACGGACACAAACTACAGCACGAAGAAAACCAAACAACGCGAGTGAACGTCGGTTTGGGGAGGGGGGGGGCTGCCGACTCATTGTGAGGAGGGTCATGCGGCCGTTCTCGGAAGTGAATAGTGATAGTAGAGGGAAGTATTTAAGATATCGCCTCAATTTCAGCCTCGCCCACATAAACGCCGGAAGTATTCATGTAGGCCGCGTATTGTCGAGCAGAGTGTATGACTGTGCTTCCGTGAGTAAGAACAACGGAAATGGCGTCGCCATAGTTATCCCAATTTCAAAAACAAAGCTTACAGCCATCTTGCGAAGTTCGAGAGCAACAGTTTCGTCCATGACATTTTTCCAGAAATATGCGACTGATAGAATAAACAGTTACCTGATGCAGGAATTTCGACTATATTGAAAGACCTGTTGACTCCACGATATATGTGAAGCGGTAGCCATGGTTAGGAAACGAAGGGCAATACGAAGCGACAACATCAAAACAAAGCTTCTGGGACAAACGAAGTTAACAATGAAAAGGCAACGTGGCTCAGACGACGGTAGGATATACCAAAGTGACTGAGGACACAGGAGCGACTGAAGTACACACTGCTGCGGGTACACAGTGTTGCGCATGCCTGGAGAGGCGGTGTTTATGTTCGATAAGAAAGGTTGGGGAGGGGGGGGGAAGAATGGGCATAAGCATTATTTAAAATTTTAAAAAAAAATGTTGCCACTTGGGCTTGAACCTAAGACCTTCCGCATGTCAGGCGGATGTAATAACCAATACACTACGAAATACATGCACACTGTGAAGGAACACCGAAGTGAATGTAATAAAACGAAAAGTAAAAACAAAGTTTTTGACTATAAATCCCTTATATATGAGACATTACTAAAAGTATTGATTATGTTCAAACGCGACAAACATTTACAGACTGAATCTGTCTTAACTTCCCTTTGCTTTATAACCCCTGTGGTGGGGGCGCGTGGGAGAGGGGAAAGGTCTGGTCACCGATCACTGGACCGAGCTCAGCGTGACACGTAAAATGTAACCAAAAGCACGCCGGTACACCTGGTTAAACACAACATGTGTTCACCGATGGCTGGCGTGAAGTCAAGTGACCCGTAAAATGTTAACAATAGCGACTTCTACATATAGTTTTATATAGATAAACTAAAAATGCATTAACTTAATTACGGTACGTTCGATCGATCTGAAATTTTGATACGATGCATTGTTAGGTGAGACGGGTGCATGTGCCAAATTTCAGCTCGATCGGATCACGGAAAGTGGGTCATTTTTTACTTTTCTTTTTCCGCCCGACGTACGAAGAGATGACGACAGAAAAGATTTCGAAGTTAATATAAGGGATTTAATTAAACAACCCCGTAAAAACAAAGTTTTTGACTATAAATCCCTTATAGATGAGACATAACTAAAAGTATTGATTATATTCAAACATTTACAGACTGAATCTGTCTTAACTCAACTTTGCATCATAACCCTAGTGGGGGGGGGGAGGGGTGGGTGGGGGGAGAGGGGAAAAGTCTGGTCACCGATTCGCTTGACCGAGCTCAGAGTGACACGTAAAATGTAAACAAAAGCGCACCGTCGTTTCGTTGGGTCGCCTCAATGCTCAAACTTTCACGTGGCAAAAAAACAATAACAAATCGTGAATTAAAATTACATACCTCATATAAGGATAAACTAAAAATGCATTAATTTAATTACGGTACGTTCGATCGATCTGAAATTTTGATACGATGCATTGTTAGGTAAGACGGGTCCGTGTGCCAAATTTCAGTTCGATCGGATCATTGGAAGTGGGTCATTTTCGACTTTTGTTTTTCCGCCCGCCGAGCCCATGAGATGATGAGAGAGAGACAGAGAGAGAGACAGACAGACAGAGAGAGACGGCGGTGAAGTTAATATAAGGGATTTAATTAAACAACCCCGTAAAAACAAAGTTTTTGACTATAAATCCCTTATAGATGAGACATAACTAAAAGTATTGATTATATTCAAACATTTACAGACTGAATCTGTCTTAACTCAACTTTGCATCATAACCCTAGTGGGGGGGGGGAGGGGTGGGTGGGGGGAGAGGGGAAAAGTCTGGTCACCGATTCGCTTGACCGAGCTCAGAGTGACACGTAAAATGTAAACAAAAGCGCACCGTCGTTTCGTTGGGTCGCCTCAATGCTCAAACTTTCACGTGGCAAAAAAACAATAACAAATCGTGAATTAAAATTACATACCTCATATAAGGATAAACTAAAAATGCATTAATTTAATTACGGTACGTTCGATCGATCTGAAATTTTGATACGATGCATTGTTAGGTAAGACGGGTCCGTGTGCCAAATTTCAGTTCGATCGGATCATTGGAAGTGGGTCATTTTCGACTTTTGTTTTTCCGCCCGCCGAGCCCATGAGATGATGAGAGAGAGACAGAGAGAGAGACAGACAGACAGAGAGAGACGGCGGTGAAGTTAATATAAGGGATTTAAAAACATTGCTGGTCTCAAGACATGCCCAACCCCTCCACTACCTTCGCTTGCCAATCGTTAACTGTGATTAGTTGAACCCAGCGAGGGTCATTCGTCATGCTCGGTTACACATAATTGCGTCGTGGTGTCTCGCATGGTCCCACGAAGAAAATTATATATATACTAGACGCCCGGCGGCGTAGCATACGCCGCAGTCTTGCTCCTGGAGACTGCAAAGAAAGTTGAGAAATAACGGACACAAACTACAGCACGAAGAAATCAAAACAACGCGAGTGAACGTCGGTTTGCTGCCAACTCATTGTTTATTTTCGAGACATTTGCAGGCGAAATTCGGTACACCCCTAACTTCTATGAAGTTAGCTGTAAAACGATAATTGGTTTAAAATCGGAGTTACATAATCGATAATCGGTTTTCAAAAAAAAACCAAAAAAAAACCACAAAAAAAACACGCAATTAACAACCCTAAATATGACTAACCCTCGCTAGGATCGGCCAAACAAAGTTTATGTTTAAGGGATGGTAGTAATAAATGGGAGGCGGGTAACAACAACCTAAGTGTGCATGTCTTCACCTTTGCTCGCTATTTTTTATTTACTTGGTGCTGCTTTTTGTGTCTGTACTCTCACCCCCCCCCCAAATGTTCTTTGCAATGTCTATGATGAGCAAGTCTACGGCGTATGCTATGCAATAAAGAGGTAAAAGAACGGGCACAAACAGACATTTAAAAAATATTTAAAAAATTATTTTCACCGGGGTTTGAACACAGGACCTTCCTCGCATGAGGCGGTCTTGTTAACCAGTACACTACGTTTTCTGTGAAGGAACAATGCAAGTGAAACGCAAGGTCCATTGTTGGTCACTACCTTCGCTTGTCAACCGTTAACTGTGTTTAGTTGACCCGAGCGAGGGTCATTCGTCATGCTCTGTTGCACATGCAGCTTCTTGTTGCCTCGCATGGTCCGACCATGAAGAGAATTATATATATAGATAGATTATAAATTATTTCATAGACAATACACAATGATCCAAATAACCAAAGTTTAGCCAAACAATCAAATAGAATACATGTATGTGTTTTCTTTGCAGGAACCTGTTCGTCGACAGAGTATTGTGTTTCGCACCGCCAGGTCAGAACTGAATAACATGTTGCCATTCTCTGAGGGTAGGAGATCAAGTCATTCATTATGATTCATAGCTTAAACTTGGTCATTTCCCTTAGAGGCTTAGACAGTGGCGTAGCTAGGGATCTGTAGGGATTTGGGGGGCCCTGGGGGCTTGGCCTCTTTGGGAGCCCTTTAAACATGTATGTGGCATAATATTTAATGTATTTTTTTTCGGAAACTCATTTGGGGGCCCACATCAAGTGGGGGCCCGGGAGGGGGAGACTTTCGAATTAGGACCCCCTCCCCTAGCTACGCCACTGGGCTTAGATGCATTAATTATTTCTCTAAAATAAAAAGGCCACATTACTAAATAGAGTGCTCCATTCTGAGTTTGAAAGCTAAGTGTAGCCTATCTTGGAGCGCAATACACATTATTATCATACACTAGTATCAATTCATACCGAATGGACATGGCACGTGCCATTATTATTATAACATCTATTATTTATTATAATACTAAGTAGTAGTAGTAGTAGTAGTAGTAGTAGTAGTAGTAGTAGTAGTAATAGTAGTAGTAGTAGTAATAGTAGTAGTAGTAGAAGTAGATATGTAGTAGTAGTAGCAGTAGCAACAGTAGCATTGATAGTTCAGTATTTATCAGTATAATGTATTTTTATTTTAAATCTAAAACATATTTCCAATTAATTACTCCATATAAAGGCCCGGGAAATAGGGCATTAAAACATTCGTAAAGCATACAATTAAGGGGCCATCCATAAAGTACGTCACGCTATTTTTGACCATTTTTACCCCCCCCCCTCCTCCCTATCTCAAACTGTCACAAATCTCGGAAGGCTAGAATTAGTATGCAAAAGGTGAGTCACGGAGGTGTAAAAGATTTTTAACGGTTATATATAAGGTGTCACGGAAAAGTAAAATATGTGCCTTGTATTAAAGCAAATTGTGCCATGTGAGTCCTGACAGGTTTTTTTTTCCATTAAAATAACACATGGATGAATTTCTCTTTAAAGAATGACTTGTTAAATGCCACCACCTTAAGTTTATAAACCAAATTTCAGCCGCTCCGCTGATGACATGGAGAAAAATCTTTAAGGGACACCATATTTACTTTTTTCAGATGCCATACTCACGCCAATTCAATAGCAAATGCGAATTGCGTTAAGTTTAACAAAATATACCTTGAAACGCAGTGATTTCTTTCCAACCGAATTGTATTACGTGTCCTATTTTTCCGTCAGATTGCACCAGTTCTATGAACTGTTGCTTTGCCCTTTTTACTTATTCAGTTCAAGGTGCATGCCATGTCATGGGTCTGTCATTTCGTGTCTAGCACAAATTCAAATGGAAATGAGTTTATTCCTAGCAAAACATTTAGCTTTGCAATAAAATAGTAATCTCATCATTCACTAACAGAATAAATTTTGAAAAAAAATAAATATATATATAAATCTCCAATCAGTACAGTCAGTCTTTTCGCCCAGGCAATTAGTTATAATTTTCTTATTTCATATGCAAGAACAAACACATACAAGTTATCTTTCTTCCCGTCCGGAATTCAGACGTAGAATGGTTGCCTGGTCGAATCAGGAATACCAACACTCTTTCAACACAGAAAACTCGAATAAAAATTCAAGACTATACATTAACCATGGATGAGCGTAGGACGCAAATAATCTGCTTTATAGAAGTAGCGTCTGTAATAGATAAGATAAGATAAGAGTATGTATTTTTTAGGGATTATAAGTTTTATTTTGGGTTCATTTTTCCCCCGGTTAAACATAGGCAATTAATTGAAGTAAATATTTTCCATTGCTTCACCTGCATGCACCAACTAACTCTCTTCAGGTCGGAGCACCTCAATTCCAAATGAGCAGCAGTCAGAAGCAAAACGCCCTAATAGGATATCAAAAGACAGAACGGACATCCCGCAGGTTAGTGTTAACATACAGTCATATAGCTCATCATATGGTAAAAACATACATATTTAAGGTTGGGGTGTGGGTTCAGTTATCTTGAGTGGAATCAAATGTCGTCACAGGGCCGGACTAACACTCCGTTTTTCCGTGCAATGGCAAGGATTAAAAAAATCGAGGAGAACAAAATTCATTTTATGGTACTGCGGAGAAACGATACAAAAATTAAATTAAAAAAACAAGTCTAAAAATGATTCCATAAATCCTTTTTAAATAGTTTAGTGTATAAAATTATCCATTAAACTTTAAATAATAGACGATTCATAAGTATTATATTATAAGCCAAAATTCGTTTTCATACCAGGCCGCAATGAGTTTCGTGACGAGAGTTTGTACCGTTCTTACTACGGCGCAAATGATGTAACTAGAATATTTTGCGCCCAGGGAAAAACTATAAAATTAAGATCTATAAAATTGGCGCCTCGACCCTTTCCGTTTATCAAATTTTACTATAATGTAGCGCTGTAAGCCTCATTTTTACGCCCCTGTACCTTGGAGCCCGGGGACATATTTACCTCACTATACGACATTGTTACGACTTGGACCAGCGCACAGTAAAAAGGGGTTTCACTTTGATTTCCCTACTGATACGAGCGGACTTATGTTCATATCAAACAACTATATAAGACATCTTAGCAGTGGAGAAAAAATTCACAGAAATTGTTTGGTGTATTCTGTAGCCAAAGATTCGGTTTTTTTCTTCCTACTGCACAATTTTTGGAATGGTTACATCTTCTTTGTTAGCAAACGATGGTTATGGCAATTGGCAGCATAAAGTACAAATCCTTTAAAAAATCATGAAACTACAAAAAGCAAAGTCCTGGCATGAAATGAGTGTTCGTTTAAAAACTTTGCAATCATTAGATGCTACTCCTCAAAGAGTTTGGAATGCAGAGACCCATCTGTTTTTCAACTCGTATTTTCGATCGTCAAACTCTTATGCGATAGCTGCTTTGCATTTAGAGGTAGCAAAGAAAATTTACATGTATATGATAATGAAATATTTTTAAAGCTAGTCCACTATTAGCTTAATTTCATTCTTTCATTGAGGAGCGTGCAAGGAGGGCTTTTCGTAAACAACACACAAAAAAGCGCAAACTTGAATAAGACCATTACATGATAAAAATAATTAAAATAATTGCATATTATATCAAAAGTCAACTATAAATTGAAGTGAACAAAAGCAAACTTTTACTCAATTATTTAGATTGCACTCCTGACTTAAAAAACAACAACAGAATAAATGACCTTCTTAAAAAATTTTGTGTAGACTGAACAAGAAGGCCTCAGCATTCATGGACCACTTTGGGACTTTCTTTCGAGTGAAAACACGAGAAAACATAAGAGGCCAAGGACATGAAAATGGGGCGAAAATGAAAGGAAAACATTACGGGGTGCAAGCAAACATTAAAAACATCAACCCTGGTGCATTTATTACACCATGCGGTATATCACTTAACTCACTTACCCTGGTAATAAATGATATGGTCAAATCATAATTAGAAGGATAACATTTCTTTGCTATTGTCAAAGAATTGTACTTATTTTTTCTTCATCGACTATCAGACTGTCCATTCTTTTGAAGCACGTTGAAGAACCTTAAAACCTCGCATTAACTAACACCAGGTGGGAAAATCGAATTGATGTCATGAAGCCGTTGAAGTTTAATCGGTCAAATATATGATGCGTTGCTTAGCATGTACGACAACAAAGATATAGATAGTCTAATAAGAGATGAAGCACCTGGACTACTACATAAATACAACAATTCAAATTTCTTTGTTCTGTCGTGATATGGTATGAGTCATGTCAATCTCATTAGTAAACTCATGCAAGCCAAAAATATGATATTGGCAATAAAAATTTTGAGAAGTTCCAATGTTTAGAATCTGACATTGGACAATCACTTAATTGCAATCCTTGTTGATGCTGGCAAATGGCATCCGAAATAGATTCAGGTTAAAAAAAATTGACTCAATACCTAGACATTGAGTTCTTCGAAGAAAACGTCAATTTGATGAAAATCAGGACAATCTAATAATGGATGAACATGAAAAACACAATTGAATTCCTTTACCACCTCGTTGACACAGCAACAGAGTCTTTAGAACAAAGATTTTCTCAGCTGCAACATCAGAACAGTTACGTTTTTTAATACCATAAATATGAACGAAAAATGTTAGTTCTTCTGCGATTTTGGAAAAAAGCAAAAATTCGGAAACCCTTTTAACAGATGGGAATCAATGGATATAGATTTTCTGATGAAATATCAAGGGTGTATTCTTTATTGAAGAAAATATTTAGAACCTTTGGAAGTTTTGAAATTCATTTTAAGTAAAATGAACAAAAAAACTTAAAAAAAAAGATGAGGCCCCGCTGCAGTGATGAATGTAGAATCTCGCATGAAAAAGCAGAAAATAATTTTTTAGTCACAAAATAAGTAGTCACACAGGGGACTCAGAACTCAGAAGTTTTATTGATATTTATTGTGATCGATTGTGGGATTTAATGTGAGATTTAAAATTTGATCAACTAACACAAAAGTTCTGAGTGTGACTACTTAGTTTGTGACTAAAAATATTTCCTGCTTTTTCATGCGAGATTCTACATTACTCACTGCAGCTGGGTCTCATCTTTTTTAAAAAGTTTTTTTGTTCATTTTATTTTCAACTTTTACGCGTTAACAAAAGATTTGTAAAACTTAATTTCATTCATGAAAATTTAAACTCTTTAAATAACCCCGTCATAACCTAGTTATTGACTATAAATCCCTTATATATGAGACATAACTAAAAAGTATTGATCATGCTTAAACGTGACAAACATTTACAGACTGAGATTGACTTAACTCCCCTTTGCTGTAAAACGGAGGGGGGAGGGGAAAGGTCTGGTCATGGATGGGTGAACTTAACTCAGCGTGACGCGTAAAATGTCAACAAAAGCAGTTATCTATAGATAAAATAAAAATGCATAAATTTAAGTACGGTACATTCCATTGATCTGAAACCTTAATAGCTTAATCCTCCCCACAAGCCAAAAACCTACTGTGAAATTTTCAGCACTCTAGCAAGTCAGAAAACGTGTTTACGAGGGTTTTGAAAAGTTGACGACAGATCCGGAAGCGTTGACGACAGATCCGGAAGCTTTGACGACATATACAGATCCGGAATCGTGCACGAGTTAATAGGATAGGGGCCTCAAAAAATGAATTACGCTCCAGACTTGAGCGTTGCTCCAAGAATTTCCGTAACTTCCAATGCGATGAAAGTAATTTTTCCAAACTAAAAATAATCGAGAGCTATTTGGAAACAACATCTCAAACTATATTGTCAAACCTCACTCTATTAGCCGATGAGTATGTATTCAGTAACAGCTTAAATGTTTCTAAATTATTTACAGAATTCTCTAAAATAAAAGTTCCCTTTAAAAAATGTCGGAATTATAGGAATTTAAACGTTTTCTTTAAAAAAAAATTTTAAAAGTAAAATCTAATTACAAATATTTGTGTTAATTATTAAGTTAAGTTTTATTGATGTTTTTGGACATTCGCTAAAAAATATAAAAAGCCATATACCTATTTTTTAAAGAATACTTACATTGTAATTACATAAGAGCGCAATTTTTCACTTTTGCACCGAGTGGTTCAAAGGCAAAGTCCGGCCTTGCTCGTCAGTTGTAATGTGTAAAATCAAATCTCGCCAGATGAAGTTTGATGAGTCAAATCTCGTCAGCTCTAATTCGTGGAATCAAATCTCGTCAGCTCTAATTCGTGAAATCAAATCTCTTCAGATATATAGTGTGTATTTGTCTATTTATGTGACATTAACTGTCATTTTTGCATCGAGGAAAATGTTAGATACCCCACGATTTCCACTCCAGATGACACATAATTAGAAGAAGCTAAATACGGGAAGGACTTCGTTTAGATAAAAGTTATAATAAATGTACACATGGTAACGAATAGCCTTAAGGAAGTCAATACTTAAACTATATCACAGTTTTACTTATCCCGGTGTTTGTTAACGGTTATTTATTTATATGAGCTGCACACTGGATTCTTTCTTCATTTAAAAAGAATATAATAATAATTATTTAGCCAACATTCCGTGGTCAATTTGTGTGTGTATTATAATTATATAGTTCACATCCCGACTTTGCTGCTGAGCTTCACACTAACGCCCATATTGTTTTGTTTGGCATAGCTCCAACTTTTGTGAGTCCAATTTTCCATTCTAAAAATGGAATAGAACTATGTTTCAGGATATTCACTTAATCCCAGTCGTAGAGACCCACTTGCCTGATCCAAAGCTAGAAACCCGTTCAAATGAGAGCATTTTCCTCCAAAATCTGAAAAACAAACTAAGCCTTGATAAGAATACGTCTGATCGAATACTAAATGACATGGGGAATACATCTGGTGTTTCTCTAAGCCAGTTGTTAGACCCATCAACAGTGAAACAATCAATTGTAAATACGCCGGAGGTCGAAAGTCCATCACCAATGCTGCCGCCAGAGCCAACTGACGAGGTATGTGTGACATTGTGTATAACTTACTTTGTTGATAGAATTACACATTGGAGTCTTAACTTTTGGGGGGTTGAAATCTGTGCCCTTTAATGACTTAGGGGTATGAGAAAAAGAGAATGTTGCTAGATGTTTCTTCTGGGCTAGCCATGGGTAGCATGTAGCCCGAGAAGTATAATGGAGAATTCGTGTCAGTTCATTGAGCTAAATGGTAGCAAGAGTAACATTTCACGGAAAATAAAAAAATTCCAAATGTTCATTTAAAATTTGCTTGTCCTCCTTCAATGTATAATGTATGCCTCCTTCTACGGACAAATTTTTGCTCTAATATTCAGTTTCCATTTGTTATTCTTGGTAGTTCATCTATAAACATCTGGTCATTACTTAATCTCAATGTACCATACACACATTTTTAAGTTATGGGTGAACATTGCTTAGCCTACATCTTGCTAAAAGTAAGAAACATTTAAGTTATCTATTTTTAAACATAAAAAATAATTCGATCCCTTTCCCCATTCTTTCACCCCGTCTTGTAATGCCAAACAACACAGAAAATTCCTCCATATTCTAATTATATTGATGATGTGAACTATCCAGGAAATTCTGAATGAATTGGAAAAGCCTTTAGATATGTCGTGGCCTGACACCTATTGGAAACGTTGTACGTACTTGATCCTTCTTCCGATCGTTCTTCCGCTATTCCTCACACTACCGGATGTGAGAAAACCAGTGAGTAAATCTTTCTTTCAGTAAGATTGTATTAGGAAATATCCATGGCTACAATGGTGGGGAAAAGGCAACTGTAAGTATTCCACCAAGTCTTAAGTTAGGCATTATTTAAACATTTTTACTCTTCCAATTCTTATAAATTTGTTTCGTTGGTCGTGGAATAAGAATATCTACTTGTATTTATTATGATGAACTAGGGTTACCATAATTGTCAGATGAAAAAAAAGGAGGACACGCACAATTTTCATCAAATATGGCCATAAATGACGTCACGCAGGGGGGGGGTCAGACATTTGTGACGATGTGTGACGGGGGGGGGGTTGTTTAAGAAATGTGACGTCACATAAAAACGCGCAACTTTAAACAAAAGTTCTACTTAAATATTTGATTGTCTACAATTTATTTAATGACCTTTTACATGACTTAACGCGTGTTACGATATTGGAGTGCAGCCTTACAACAAATAAACAATTAAATGGAAAAAAAGTGGTTTGAAACATGCTAATTTTCGAATAGAAAATACGGCTTTTAATTGATTGGGGGGGGGGCAAAACTTTGTGACGTCATATTGGAAGGGGGTCTAAATTTTTGTGACGACGTGTGATGAGGATGATGAGGTGAAAATCAACAAAAAATCGCGTGACGCCATTAATGGTCGGCCCTTAAGTCATATTAATACATGTACATGTAATTCCAATTCCCTTGATGTTATAGGCACATTACGATAGTCTATTAATTTGGTGCCCTCTTTAGACAATTGGATGTGTGAATCGGGTGATTTTGACGGCTAAACAATAATTTTAGTAAACAATTACTAACTCTCCTCTAACTGTTTCTTTTTAATTTTTATAATAACTTTGTGTACGCTCATGTTCAATTGGTTATTGTAAAACAATTATCATTTCCTTTTTTAACGTGCATTTTAACGTAAGAGTGTACTTATAAAGTTTTTTAATGTTTATTTTTAAATTTTAGATTTTATAAAAAATTTTTTGCCTTTCTACATTTTAAAAACATTTTGTCGCTAAATTCTCCCAGGAACTCAGGTAAAACGTAGCTTTGATTATTTATTTTATTATATGATTTTTTGTAAGAGGCCGTCCATAAAGTACGTCACTCTCCAGAGGGGGGAAGGGGGTATAAGAAACTGTGCCAGTTTGTTACAGGGGGAGGGGGGTCCAGCCATGTGTGACGTCACGCTGTTTTATATTAAATTTTGATAATTTTGTTAATAAAAAATTTAAAAAACAAATTTTTTGTTAGAAATTGTGACGTACTTTGTCCGACATGTGTGACAGTTTGTGAGAGGTGGGAGAGGGGGGGGGGTAAAAATGGTCAAAAATAGCGTTACGTACTTTATGGATGGCCCCTAACAGTAGATACAGGTTTTTAAAAAAAATTAACTTAATATTGTTTTTTTTATTCATAATACTCATAAATATTCTGTCACTTCGTGGCTTACCTACTAAAAGGAAAATAGGTTCAAGTCTAATCAAAACATAAATTTGAATAAAAAATAAATCTGCCATTAATAATTTATATAGACGTTTGAATATAACTTAACGTATTTTAATGTTTGAATTTCAAGACTTTAATCAAAATTTTAAATGTTAAACTATCTTTTAAACAATACGTCATTTCTAAAAATAGTTAACATATTTTATATCCAAAATGATTTTCAAAATGTGTTAAAAGTAGGACTGCGGAAATTAACGATTAATTTCTCGATTAAACGTTAATTTTTTTATCGATTAAAATTATTTTAATCGATAAAAATTCGATTAAAATTAAAGAAAATATTAAAAATATTTTAATTTTTTTATATTAATAAATAATTAATTATTAATAATTAATAATAATGTATATATTTTTTTACTTACAAACTTCTCCCGCTTAATACTATAATTTATTTTATTAATACATGTGGACTGGCAGACGTCAACTAAAAATTTTGAATTGGTTGAGTCATCTATTAAAGTAGCTTGAATTTGTATTATAAATTTTGGTTTGGTTGAGTCATCTCTTAAAGTAGCTTGAATTTGTATTATAAATTTTGGATTGGTTGAGTCATCTATTAAAGTAGCTTGAATTTGTATTATAAATTTTGGTTTGGTTGAGTCATCTCTTAAAGTAGCTTGAATTTGTATTATAAATTTTGGATTGGTTGAGTCATCTATTAAAGTAGCTTGAATTTGTATTATAAATTTTGGATTGGTTGAGTCATCTATTAAAGTAGCTTGAATTTGTATTATAAATTTTGGATTGGTTGAGTCATCTATTAAAGTAGCTTGAATTTGTATTATAAATTTTGGATTGGTTGAGTCATCTATTAAAGTAGCTTGAATTTGTATTATAAATTTTGGATTGGTTGAGTCATCTATTAAAGTAGCTTGAATTTGTATTATAAATTTTGGATTGGTTGAGTCATCTATTAAAGTAGCTTGAATTTGTATTATAAATTTTGGTTTGGTTGAGTCATCTCTTAAAGTAGCTTGAATTTGTATTATAAATTTTGGATTGGTTGAGTCATCTATTAAAGTAGCTTGAATTTGTATTATAAATTTTGGTTTGGTTGAGTCATCTCTTAAAGTAGCTTGAATTTGTATTATAAATTTTGGATTGGTTGAGTCATCTATTAAAGTAGCTTGAATTTGTATTATAAATTTTGGATTGGTTGAGTCATCTATTAAAGTAGCTTGAATTTGTATTATAAATTTTGGATTGGTTGAGTCATCTATTAAAGTAGCTTGAATTTGTATTATAAATTTTGGTTTGGTTGAGTCCTCTATTAAAGTAGCTTGAATTTGTATTATAAATTTTGGTTTGGTTGAGTCATCTCTTAAAGTAGCTTGAATTTGTATTATAAATTTTGGATTGGTTGAGTCATCTCTTAAAGTAGCTTGAATTTGTATTATAAATTTTGGATTGGTTGAGTCATCTATTAAAGTAGCTTGAATTTGTATTATAAATTTTGGATTGGTTGAGTCATCTATTAAAGTAGCTTGAATTTGTATTATAAATTTTGGTTTGGTTGAGTCATCTCTTAAAGTAGCTTGAATTTGTATTATAAATTTTGGTTTGGTTGAGTCATCTCTTAAAGTAGCTTGAATTTGTATTATAAATTTTGGTTTGGTTGAGTCATCTCTTAAAGTAGCTTGAATTTGTATTATAAATTTTGGATTGGTTGAGTCATCTATTAAAGTAGCTTGAATTTGTATTATAAATTTTGGTTTGGTTGAGTCATCTCTTAAAGTAGCTTGAATTTGTATTATAAATTTTGGATTGGTTGAGTCATCTATTAAAGTAGCTTGAATTTGTATTATAAATTTTGGATTGGTTGAGTCATCTATTAAAGTAGCTTGAATTTGTATTATAAATTTTGGATTGGTTGAGTCATCTATTAAAGTAGCTTGAATTTGTATTATAAATTTTGGATTGGTTGAGTCATCTATTAAAGTAGCTTGAATTTGTATTATAAATTTTGGATTGGTTGAGTCATCTATTAAAGTAGCTTGAATTTGTATTATAAATTTTGGTTTGGTTGAGTCATCTCTTAAAGTAGCTTGAATTTGTATTATAAATTTTGGATTGGTTGAGTCCTCTATTAAAGTAGCTTGAATTTGTATTATAAATTTTGGTTTGGTTGAGTCATCTCTTAAAGTAGCTTGAATTTGTATTATAAATTTTGGATTGGTTGAGTCATCTATTAAAGTAGCTTGAATTTGTATTATAAATTTTGGATTGGTTGAGTCCTCTATTAAAGTAGCTTGAATTTGTATTATAAATTTTGGATTGGTTGAGTCATCTATTAAAGTAGCTTGAATTTGTATTATAAATTTTGGATTGGTTGAGTCATCTATTAAAGTAGCTTGAATTTGTATTATACATTTTGGATTGGTTGAGTCCTCTATTAAGGTAGCGTGAACTTGTTTCAGAATCGCCGGATTTGTTTTATCTGGACATTCACAGGGAGTATCCTTTGGATCGCCGCCTATTCCTACTGCATGGTGTGGTGGGCAAACGTGGCGGGGTCAACAGCTGGCATACCAGATGAGGTGAGTCATACCACAGTCGTCCAATGGACATTCTAATGCTATTTAAATCTCTAAAAGTAGCTAAGTCACATTTTGTCAAATTCAATCTTAGCAGTGAAGTATTAACATCTGGTTTAGACCAATCTACTGTATAAGTTAAAAAACAATACAGTGTAACTAGGTCCATTTTTTTAACTGCCTAAAAAATTAAAATTCCATCTTAAAGACAAAAAAGAAATTAAAAATTGATTATCTCAATATGCGTATTTTTAAAAAGTATGTACTTTTTAGGCTCAGCTTTCATGGACATAAGTTTTAGCACTTAATGACCTACATGTGGAAGAAAATCAGAAGCCCTGAGCCTAATGCTCTTCATGGGTCTTCCCGGAAGACCCCCAGCTATCTTTCCCCCTCCCCCAAAGCGGACGTAACAGCTAGGGACCCCACGAGCGGTCGCTTCTGAAGTGGCCACCTGGGCATCCAGGGCAGACAGTCAAAGATGCCTCCCACTAAACTGGCCTCACAAGGAGGGGTGGAATTTCCCCACTACGACCCGCTACCACTTTGGCGCCATTCCGGCAAAGCACACGAGTCTCAATGGTTAGGGCCGCCGCTAAGCGGGGGTTCATCAATGACGTACCTAGGGTGTAGCCCCCACTGGAGGGTTTCCTCAGGGCTGGCGTCCGCTGCGTTCTTCGCGGTTCCATTTGCTAATCCATACTGGCGCTCCTGGTCCTAAACTGGCACCGATCAATGGCAATGCTAGTAAATGAGGGGGACGAAACGGTCGGGCGCTTCGGAGTAACCCGACCCTCAACGGGTACTTTGGTTTTCATCATCGGCATTGCATCTAAATGCTTTGTCTAAGAATACTAAGATCCGTACAGCGACTATAATCATATGTGACTAGCACCTAACACCTAACATATGTAATCATATGTGACTAGCACCTAACACCTAACATATGTAATCATATGTGACTAGCACCTAACACCTAACATATGTAATCATATGTGACTAGCACCTAACACCTAACATATGTAATCATATGTGACTAACACCTAACACCTAACATATGTAATCATATGTGACTAGCACCTAACACCTAACATATGTAATCATATGTGACTAGCACCTAACACCTAACATATGTAATCATATGTGACTAGCACCTAACACCTAACATAATGTAATCATATGTGACTAGCACCTAACACCTAACATATGTAATCATATGTGACTAACACCTAACACCTAACATATGTAATCATATGTGACTAGCACCTAACACCTAACATATGTAATCATATGTGACTAGCACCTAACACCTAACATATGTAATCATATGTGACTAGCACCTAACACCTAACATATGTAATCATATGTGACTAGCACCTAACACCTAACATATGTAATCATATGTGACTAGCTCCTAACACCTAACATATGTAATCATATGTGACTAGCTCCTAACACCTAACATATGTAATCATATGTGACTAGCTCCTAACACCTAACATATGTAATCATCTGTGACTAGCTCCTAACACCTAACATATGTAATCATATGTGACTAGCACCTAACACCTAACATATGTAATCATATGTGACTAGCCCCTAACACCTAACATATGTAATCATATGTGACTAGCACCTAACACCTAACATATGTAATCATATGTGACTAACACCTAACACCTAACATATGTAATCATATGTGACTAGCACCTAACACCTAACATATGTAATCATATGTGACTAGCACCTAACACCTAACATATGTAATCATATGTGACTAGCACCTAACACCTAACATATGTAATCATATGTGACTAGCACCTAACACCTAACATATGTAATCATATGTGACTAGCTCCTAACACCTAACATATGTAATCATATGTGACTAGCTCCTAACACCTAACATATGTAATCATATGTGACTAGCACCTAACACCTAACATATGTAATCATCTGTGACTAGCTCCTAACACCTAACATATGTAATCATATGTGACTAGCACCTAACACCTAACATATGTAATCATATGTGACTAGCCCCTAACACCTAACATATGTAATCATATGTGACTAGCACCTAACACCTAACATATGTAATCATATGTGACTAGCACCTAACACCTAACATATGTAATCATATGTGACTAGCACCTAACACCTAACATATGTAATCATATGTGACTAGCTCCTAACATCTAACATATGTAATCATATGTGACTAGCTCCTAACACCTAACATATGTAATCATCTGTGACTAGCTCCTACACCTAACATATGTAATCATATGTGACTAGCTCCTAACACCTAACATATGTAATCATATGTGACTAGCACCTAACACCTAACATATGTAATCATATGTGACTAGCACCTAACACCTAACATATGTAATCATATGTGACTAGCACCTAACACTTAACATATCGTGCTTCGGCATTGCCTGCCAGGAGTTGTCGGTTTGAGGTCGCTCATCGCGGTCAGGTCCGTGACCCTACCCGTCCGTCGAACTACGTAGAGGCCACCCCTTGTCGATGGGTTTTAGCACTAAGCTCTTCAATTGTCCGGAAAGCTACATCTTTTAAAAGGTGTAGTGGCCGTTACTGGCAATGTGGAAACAATTTACCGACCACAGCTTATATTTTTACAACAATTTAAATATAAAAACCCCGTAACAGGGATCCTTTTAATTAGGTAACCTTGGTACCTTGGGTTCATGAGTTGGTAACTACGTTTATTTCCCTTTGGAAAATCAAGCCCTGCAGTGCCATTTCTCCCAATGCACAACGAGACTAAATAATTTTTAGATGAGAAAATAAATGGTCTAAAAATGTTTTTTCAAGTCAAGTGTAGAAAAAACTGAGCAGCTATAAATTGTAAGAAAAGTAATGGAAAATTCCAATTTATTTGTTAATGTTGAATACAAATTATTTTATATCGTAATAACTAATTATTCCAGTCTATAGATAATATATGGGAAAGGGTAACGGTATTATAGGGAGAAATGTCATGTTTAAATTTTCCACAAGGCTTTAAAAAATCGTTTAAACACTCTTTTTATGTTATCTTTAAGCCTTGGGCTTATACTTCATCCTTGGGCTGTGGCCCTGCTCTGTAATAATGATACAATAGATAGATACAATATCTACCATCAGTGATTGTTTGAAATGATATAAAACCTATCGATGCTGTGTGTAGTTGGAGACAATGGTGACATTCTGAACAACCTCAATACCCCGGTTTAAAAAAAAACTCGTCGCTTCGTTTGTTCTCAGGTAATGGGGCTGACCATATTGGCCGCAGGGACAAGCATCCCAGACCTCATCACCAGTGTCATTGTTGCCAAGAAAGGTTTCGGAGATATGGCGGTCTCGAGTTCAGTGGGGAGTAATCTGTTTGATATAACAGTAGGGTGAGTAAGGACAAGGTATACGTTACGTTGTCCTTGATATAACAGTAGGGTGAGTAAGGACAAGGTATACGTTACGTTGTCCTTGATATAACAGTAGGGTGAGTAAGTCGCCATCCATAAATGACGTCACGCGAGTTAGGCTGATTTTTCACCTTCCCCCCCCCCTCGTCACGCGTTGTCACAAAAACTTAGACCCCCTCCAATATGACGTCACAAAGTTTTCCTACCCCCCCCCCATAAAAACTGAATTTTCCATTTGAAAAAGAGCATGTTTGAAATCACTTTTTTGTCATTTAAGTATGTATTTAGTGTTAGGAGGTTGCACTCTAAGGCGCTGTCCATAAAAGACGTCACGCACCTAGGAGGGAGGGGGGGTCCACACATGTGTAACGATGTGTGACGAGGGGGGGGGGAGAAATGTGACGTCAAATAAAAACTCGCAATTTGAATTAAAAGTTCCACATAAATATTTGATTTCTTACAATTTTTTATGACGTTTTACAAAAAAATGATTTGAAAATGCTCATTTTCTAATAGAAAATACAGCTTTTAAGGGGTGGGGGCGAAAAACTTTGTGACGTCACAATTGGAGAGAGAGGGGGGGTCTAAGTTCTTGTGACGACGCGTGGCGAGAGGGGGAGGGGGAGTGAAAAATCGGCCAAAATCGCGTGACGTCATTTATGGACGGCCCCTAATATCGTAACACGCGTGAAGCCATGTAAAACGTCATAAAATAAATTGTAAGAAATCAAATATTTAAGTGGAACTTTTATATAAAGTTGCGAGTTTTGATGTTACGTCACATTTTTCAAACAGCCCCCTCACCCTCGTCACACATCGTCACAAATGTGTGGAACCCCTTAACCCCTATGTGCGTGACGTCATTTATGGACGGCCCTTAAGGACACGGTCTACGTTACGTTTTCCTTAATATAACAGTAGGGTTAATAAGGACACGATCTAAGTTGCGTTTTCCCTAAAGTACTTTTAAAGTCAACACCAAGCAAACATTGCGCTTGACTTTGGATGTCTGAGGTACTCCAGTTTTTCACCACTTACTATTTCCTTTCATTTCTAATTGATAACTTAAGAAATTGTTGAAAACGAACAAAATTATTTATTTTGTTAGAGTTCTTATTTGAACCTTTATTTTGGCCAGTAACAGTCTTCTGGGAAATGTTATGTATAAGGGCCGTCCTAAAATGACGCCACGCACCTAAGGGGGGGGGAGGGTGTCACACATTTGTGACGATGTGTGACGAGGGGGAAGGGGTGTTTAAGAAATCTGACATCACATCAAAACGCGCAACTTTAAATAAAATGTCCACTTAAATATTTGATTGCTTACAGTTTATTTAATGAAGATTTAAATGGTATTCCACGTGTTAAGATATTAGAGTGCAGCCTACACTAAATGCATGCTCAAAAAAACAAAAAAGTGACTTATAATAATATGCACATATTCAAATAAAAAATGAGACTTTTATTGGGGGGGGGGCAAAGCTTTGTGACGCCATATTGGAGGGGGGTCTAAGTTTTTGTGACGACATGTGACGAAGGAGGAGGAGGGGGGTAAAAATCGGCCAAAATCGCGTGACGTCATTTATGGACGGCTCCTAAGGTAATCATCGATTCCCTGTGGTGGTTGATATTTTAAATATTATCTCATATGATAATACTATTATAGCTTAATACAATAAACATTGTCTGATGATAACGCCATGGCGGTTGATTACAATGAACATGTCTGATAACGCCATGATAGGTGATTACAATGAACATGTCTGATAACGCCATGATAGGTGATTACAATGAACATGTCGGATAACGCCATGATAGGTCATTACAATGAACGTGTCTGATAACGCCATGATAGGTGATTACAATAGACATATATGATGATAATGTCATGACAGTTGTATATACAATAAACATGTCTGATGATACCGCTATGATACCGCTAAAGCAGTTAAGAATATCGTCCTGTTTCAGACTGCCTGTACCTTGGATGTTGTACAGCGCTGCCAACGGGGGAGCCTCGTACGTGGTGAGCAGTACCGGCCTGCTCTGCTCCATCCTGCTCCTATTATTTATGCTACTGGCGGTGATATTGTGCATCGTTCTGTCAGGTTGGAAAATGAGCAAAATGTTGGGCTTCTCCATGCTTGCCCTCTACGGCGTTTTCATTACGTTGGCAGTTCTTTTAGAGTACAAGGTACTGAAATGCCCCAGAATATAAGAAGAATATTTCTTTTTAACAAAACAACAAAAAACAAACAATGTATCTATTAAAATGTGTGTTGACTTAGTAATTTTTGGGACACGAGGGGGAACTTACGTTTTTGCACAGTGTGAATTAAGAAATGAGGAATCATTTTGGGGAATATTAGAGTTGTAAAAAAAATTGTACATCACACCACTCATCTGTCAATCGTGTTGTGTGTTGCTACACGTGAGCCGTCAATACAGGGTGTATTTAAGGGCAAAGTTTAATCGGTACTCGATCCGCATGGGACTTGCAGGTTTGGGTCCCGCGAACATTTCATTTAGTCATCTACCACACATGACGCGGGAGAGAATGTCCCGAAGTTTTTAACAGGGGACACATACCAGGTACCATCCAGACAGTTACGCCTCTGGATAGAAGTTGTTTGTTTGTATAAAGCTAAATCATCATGGCATTATGCACCATCTTACATGTGTATTTTATAGGGAGCCTGTGTCCCATTGATAACATTCAGCGAGCGCCGTAAGTGTGACAATCATAATCTAATGTTTTCAGACCATTGATGAATCATGTATTGAATGCATGCCGCAAAAAAAAAGCTATAAGATAATACATGGCAACAGTATTTGGACGGGCGCCTTGTTCGATTGATTTTCATCTGTCGTTCTTGTTATTACCGTGTTGCCCTTGATAGATCACTGAACAGCTGCCAATCAGAATCATGGCTACTCCTCCCACGATTCCCTTAAGCCGTAAACTCTGCTGGTCATACGTTTCTATGTGGCGACCTTCTTTTGAGCATTTACTATTAACTGTTGCGTCCCATACCAGTTTTTGTTTCGTCTCAGTTATTAGTATTAGGGAGCAAGCAGATAAATAGAACTATGTGTTATCAAGTCGGACTTGTGAGTATAGGGAAAAAAGAAGCATTGTTTCTGAATGGGCTACGTATCTCTCTAATAGAAGCTCTCTGTTAGAATTTTTAAAAAGAAAATATTTTATGTATTAAATAATGGCCAAGCAAGTGATTCTTTCTGACGTATATCCGGGAGGGGTGCGCTGGCTGGAGAAAGTCAACTGTCCTGGAGACAATTAATGTGTACTTCTAAAAAGCAAAAAAAAAGTAATTTAATTTATAATAAAGCCAAACATGTCTTATGTACCTTTGCATGTTATTTTATGGGGCCGTCCATATGTAAGGGGGAGGAGGGTCCAGACTTATGTGACGAGGGGGAGGGCGGTGTTTGAGAAATATTACGTCACATCAAAACTCGCAACTTTAAATAAAAGTTCCACTTAAACATTTGATTTCTTACAATTTATTTTATGAAGTTTTACATGGGCTTCACGCGTGTTACGATATTAGAGTGCAACCTTACACTAAATACACACTTAAATGACAATAAAATGATTTCAAACATGCTTTTTTCATATAGAAAATAAGGCTTTTATGGCGGGAGGCAAAGCTTTGTGACGTCATATTGGAAACAAAAATGGGGGGGTCTAAGTTTTTGTGACGACGCGTGACGAGGGGGGGGGAGGAGTGAAAAATCGGCCAAATCGCGTGACGTCATTTATGTAAGGCCCTTATGTCATTTTTTGTTTGTTTATTATTTCAATATAAACCTAATCCGACCCCCACATATTTTTAGCTCATGGAATACGGCCCTCTTTGCAAAAAAGTTTGGGCATCCCTGGTCTAACGATTCTAATAAGATTTTGAAATACATAAACACACCGGCTAGGTATTAGGTAAGATGCATGAACGGACTGAAAGGAAAAAGTATATGTTTTCATGAAAGCGATCGGAGTTTTTAAATAACAACTATTTGTAACTGACATTACAATTTGCAGTACGATACAGGAAATACACGAAGTGCGTAAGTCTGATTACATAGAACATTACAACTATCCACAACACGACAATCATTTAGCGATTTCGTGTTTTTATAGAGATGAGCATTGGACGCACCAGTAACGGAATTGTGTAGAATATTTTAGAACAAGAGGAACGAAGCGCAAAGCGCATTATACTTCTAGCAACCTTCGGTTTTAAATGACCAAACCAAAAGAAATTATAGACACGTAATTTTCACTCCATATTATGACAATATTGTCAGCCCAAAAGAATGTTTGCACACAAGATAGAGTCAGCAGAAAGAAGGGTGAAGGAGTAAAATTGATTTAGTAATATTTAGTAAACCGATGATATCCTCTGAATTTAATTATTATTGTAGTTTTGATTTGAACTCCAAAACAATTCAGATGAAAATAGGAAATTAAATTTTTACTTGTTCTAAAAGTGTCATTTCAACTTATGTATTGTGCTATTGAAATACAAGTTAGTTGAAGACATATCTTATCACATTTTTAACATTAGTACACTGCTTTGTGCATCCTCTGTCTTTCAATCCATCTCTGTTAACAACATCATTACGGCATGTATGGAAAACGATACTATCAATGATTGGAGCATTGGTCTAAAGCCTAAGGATTGTTCAGTTCATGACCATGCCGGTCTCTCTGGCATTAATCAACCTCCTATAAGGGGCTTTTTTTAAAGAATGTTTTTCCTTTTTTCTACAAGAATAATTTAGCAAGTATAGTATATATAACAATCACAACATTATGGTTAAGACTGAGTCAAATTGAGG
This sequence comes from Ampullaceana balthica, assembly GCA_944989445.1. Classification (NCBI taxonomy): domain Eukaryota; kingdom Metazoa; phylum Mollusca; class Gastropoda; family Lymnaeidae; genus Ampullaceana; species Ampullaceana balthica. Next base: position 1,266,683 of record CALYLW010000139.1, on the reverse strand, counting down.
CTAAAAAGAATTAAAACAAAGCTTATAGACGTAATCAACGGGGAACCTTGTCTACCACAGTTATAAAAACACGAACATTTTAAAATGTTTCTTACTTTTGAGATATATGGTCTAAATGAAATACTGGGCCCAGTTGAAAAACAATTGAAATGGCATTATAATAATACATTAATATGCCTGATCCAAATAACGATTGTGGTGCACACTTCATATATATATAAGATGATAAACAGTATAACATAATAAGAAAAACCCGTAAAAAACCAAGTTTTTGACTATAAATCCTTTATGTACGAGAAGTAATTAAAAGATTGTTCATTATAACACGCAGCGCAAGACCATCCAAAAATACAAAATTGCAGTTGTGTCGTAAAACGTGTTTAATATAATGCGCACCGATCAGGAATAGGTTTATAAAAAGTGTTGTCAGTAAAATACGCACCTTATTGCGCGACAGAAAGGTTGTTCAATATAATACGCACCGCGACGCTCTATCTCAAAAAATAGCATGATACATAGGAATAAATAAAATAATCTAAAAAATCAATAATTTAATTACGGTACATGCGATCGATCTGAAATTTTGATACATTGTTTTTATCATCGGTACGAAACTGCCTGCAAAATTTCAGCTCGCTATCTTGCGAGCAAGTGGGTTAAAAATCGATCAAAAGTTTTGGCGACAAGCAAGCAAGGTCCCGGTCGGCCGCAGACACCACGAGTTAATATAAAGGATTTAAAAACACTATTAAGTAACAAATCAATTTTATTTTTTCCTGTCAAAAATCAGAAATCTAACATATCTAGGTTAAGTACTTATCTAAACTGCATTATATGGAAAAATTTAAAAAATAACTTAAGTTAGACTTACTTCTTGTTATTCACGAACTATTAAGTGTGCTCCATTGGATTTACACATAACACTCTATACCACCTTCGAATCTAGGTTGTAGTATTAAAATTACAATAAAAATTATAATTGAAAATAAGAAACAACAGGATACAATTTCTTTTAGTTTATTTGATCTATAGATATAATGGAATTTCAAAATAATTTTTTTTAAAATATTCACCTTGTAAAAACATTGGCAAAATTAAGAAAAAATACAGTTGCTGGAATGAAGGGAATGTTAATTTTTAATCATAAAATAGTTTTCTATTTGCTAAAATATATATTTACAGTTTCTTAATATGTAACATTTGCATACTCGTAACAAAAATAATAATTGCTTATGCACATTTTCAAATTGCAAAGTTATAAAAAAGGGTAAATGTTCCAAACGACTCACTTCTTTTACACCTTTCAATTGAAAAAACAAGTTATTTGAAACAAAAAATTCCATCTTCACCAAGGTGAGATGTCAATCTCAAACTCACTGTGTCCATATGAGCCACAGACACACACAATCTGCCACAGTTAACACACACTCGCAAACATCAACATACAGCACTGTGTCCATATGAGCTACAGAAATACACAATCTGCCACAGTTAACACACACTCGCAAACATCAACACACAGAACAATATTTCTATTTATATAAATGTTACACTTAGAAATGTACAGCTTGTCTCTGAGGTCAATATATGAACAATGAGTTAAAGTGATAATGATATAGTAGAAAAAATATATACCGTACATTCCGGCGTATAAGACAACTGGGCGTATAAGACACCCCCCCCCTACTTTTCAAAATAGGTTTTAAGCTATTTTCGTCACCCCTCTTCCAACACACGTTAAGTTTGAAACTAGCTTCATATTTCTTTCTTCTTGTTGATGGGATCTTTACTGTTAGCTATTCGTATACTGTACTGTATTTTGATACTGGTGCTGTACTGTATGAACAGGTACACAGATGATTAGACTGTACCCGGCGTATAAAATGACCCTAGACTTTTGAGAAGATTTTTATGGGATAAAAAGTAGTCTTATGCGACAGAATATACAATAATTCTAAATCACCTGATTTCTCATTTCAAGTTTTAAACTACTATTTAACAAATAAAAAGAATATAGCCACCTTATCACTATTTATATATACAGCCAATGAAATCATCCTAATTAATGATGATTACATGTTATAAGAATGATCAAATGACCAATATTTTACAATAAAAATTGATTTAATATGAAAGCAATAAAAAAAATGAAGCTCCACAGCATTTTATTGCAGTTTTGGAATGTTTATAATTAATTTACATATTGAAAATGTCGCTCATTAAAATAAAAGCAGGAGTTTGGGAAGAGCCTTGAGTCACTGAAAAGATACAAGATATTGTAAATATGCTTGGAGTTGAACTTCTAAAGTTGAAATCTTTCATTGTGAGATAACGTGAGCTGAATCTTTCAAGTAAAGAACCAAACAATAATTAAACCTGATAAAACCTGAACTTGAGAAATAATCAACTATACAAGAAAAAGAAGAGAAAAAAAACTTTTTAAAAACATTAAAAAAAATATCATTCCTTTATACAAGAATTCTTATTTACATTGAGGCACACAAAAATGGGTAGGCTGAGAACCTCTGTCTTTCCCATTTCTTTCTTTTTTTTTGAACTTTAGTGAGAATTCTTAAACCAACAACACCATTCAAAGGTAAACAGCAAAAGAAAGAGCTATCGAAAACATAATCTTTACAAGACAACCTGTTTCTTTTAGTCTAGTAACTAATTAGATCAGTGTCGGATATACTTTGTTAAATGAAGGTTTGTTTTTGAGATTTTAGGTGCATTAATTTATTGAACAAAACCCTATCAAATAGCTTGAGAATTCATACATTCAACAGAATCGTGTAAACAAAACAGCGAGTGTGGTAAGTAACAATGCTATGAGGAGACTGGGCCTTATCGTGCCCGCGCTGTCAGGATTCACACATGTGTATCTATGGAGGTTCTCAATCTGGGCAATAAATGACTCCCCCAGCCAATCTTTATAGTTTTGTCGTTCCTCTGGTATTTTCATGAGTCGCACGGCAGCATCGGTAAAGATAAGATCTGTGTACCAGATCCCTGAGTCAAACATGTGGAAGTCTCCATCACTATAAAGAAAAAGAAATTGGAAAATTTGAGCAAATATTTTCTAGGGGTCTACCGATACGCCTTTTTGCCGATATTGCAGATACCGATATTACCTATATTTTTTTTGCCGATATGAGTGCCGATATGAGTATTTGTTATGACAAAAACCAGCGGTCATATTTGATGACGTCATTCTTAAATGTATCACTCGTAATTATTTATCTTTAATATTAGGGGACTACCGATACGCATTTTTGCCGATATTACTGATATTTTTTTCCGATATGAGTGTCGATATGAGTATTTGTTAGGACAAAAATAACAGCGGTCTTATTTGATGACATCATTCTTAAATTTATCACTTAAATTTATAAATTATTTATATTTTATAATTAAGGGGTCTACCGATATCCAGTTTTGCCGAAATTACCGATTTTTTTCCCGAAACGAAGTTTCCGATGTGTTTAAAAGTTCCAGTTCATGACCTACATAGGACTCATAACAAAACGAACCGTCCTTTATAAAAATGTACAAGCATATTTGGTACTCCTTTTGAAACTTCAACCTTGACTCATAATTATTAATTCTAACCAATAGTTTAATGGCTTTTGCACACGGCCACCTTTTATGAATGAAACAATGAGAACAAAGTACAATAGTAATAGAGTGAAAATGAGGCTGAAGGTTGAATGGTTGCCAATGACAACAAGTCTTCACACGGTACATTTTGTTATTCCATACGAAACTAAATGTTTTAGACATCTGCGATTCTGCGTGCATCTTTGCTATTAGAGCAATTACGTGATCATAATGTTTACATGTTATACATTTATTAGAGCAATTACGGTATACTTGGCATAGGCACTATTTACACAGTATTTCCGAGTATACGAAAATCGGCCGATACCTAAACAATATCAAAGCACATGGCACACTGTATCGTGGCTGCACATATTAATACTAGGACTCTTTTGACTATTTCAATACCGGTATCGGGGTCGATATATTAATTTGTCGAGATATTGTAAATCTAAATGATAGTTTTTTTTGTTTCCGTTTTTTTGGGGGTCAAAATGTCACTTATAATGAAATATCGGTGACGTCAATATCGGGACCTTTACATGCTACCGATACCGATATTGCCGATATCCAGATATCGGTGCCGATATATCGGTAGACCCCTAATATTTTCACAATTAATATAAGTGATTTAATCGAAATATCACAACTAGTTTGGAATTCTGGACAAAAACACTAAGAAAAAAATTAAGACAATATTAAGATGTTCACAATGGACTGAAAACTCATTTGTATAAAGCAGATAGACTTGCATGGAATGTTTAAAATACATTATTCTAATGTCTCTATTTCGAAACTCCGTAGCGTCTTTACATTCCATATCTTCATACATGTAACCCCTACAACTTTCTTTTTCTATTGTTTTAAGTTTTATGCATCATCAGCACTCATTGTGAATGCACAACAGACATGGCTATTATTATGATTATTATTAAAAGGCTAAAAAAATAATAAAATTATTATGTAACATGCAGTTTATTCTTTAATACACAGATATTCCCTTCGCATTCCAATTATTGATAGACAGAAATTAAACATATTGAGCCTCTCTAAACATATGGGTGATTACTGCCCATTTAAAAGAAATGTTTTTTAAACTTTTTTGACAACATTCTTGGCTTTTTTCATTTTTAGACATGCAACTAATGCAAGTAAAATTTATTGTGATTACTGAAAAATAGGGGGGGGGAGTAATTTTAGGGAAGTGAACCAGTAAATTGTAGAATTTTGTGATGTCAAGTGTCGTTTTGTGAAGGTCAAGTGTGTGATTAATGAACAGCTTCAACCTGATGTGCAACATGGTGCTATTTATACAGTGGTTATAATTTGTAAGAAATACAAACAAGTTGAGTCAAGTACTCACATATCAGAAGAAAAGAACTGTTGGCCATAGTTCAGTAAATTCCACATGATCTCTTTTTGTATTGGGGACTTTCCAGCTGGGGATTCAAAATGTACAGTTATAATTCTTTTTACCAATGTATAATTAGGGAAAAAGAGTTAATTCAGTGATACAAGAGGCAAGTCCCAATAGTAGCACAAGCTTGCTTGCTGGTCTCTTTCAGCAGTGAAAGGTCAGAACGATGCCATTAATAAAGCTTGAACTTTTATTTTTAAAAAATATTCATTTATTGTATTTATTTTTAATTTAAGTTTAAGGCGGGACAAAACAGGTAGTGGCTAGAAGAATTCATTATTAAAAACTGAAAGAGAAATGAGGAAAAAATTGAACAGTGTTGGTAAGATGGCCATGACCATAAAATACATAAAAAAATAGCGACTTCATGTCTATATTATCATTAGTGAATTAGTGCTATAAAAAAATAAATTTGTCCTGTCATCATCAAGTAGGGGTTTAGGAGAATTTTTTAATAATAGTTTATTTTATTATATGGGATGGCAGGAAGTCAAAACGGAAGTCCTAGGGTGATCCATCGGTAAAGCAGCGCAAAAACTCTTACCTGAAGTAACAATGGCATTAGCTGGTACTTCTCCTAGGTGACACTCCATATAGCGGTCAATGTTTAGACGACGTCCATCTTTACACAGCAGCTCGTAGTCATCAGACCTTCGATTTCTAGCCCAAATGGCATGGTTACGTCCATCAGTATTGTCCCGGACTGTCAGGTGACGCACGAAGGAAACATCCCCACCATCTGAATAGGAAATCAAAGAACAAGGTTTGAAAAAGAGCCCTTAGTAGAAGAAATATAATGATAAGAAGAAATATAATGATAAGAGTAAAATCAAATTATTAATGATAATATGGCTATAAAAATATTTAAAAAGAAATTTTTTTGCATATATAAGCACTATTTTTTAGAATACTTTCAAATATTAGACAGACTTAAGATTACAAGTAACTTGAGATTCCATAAAGAATTTTTTTTTATTCCCCTCATTACTTTAATTAATAAAATTAATTGCAGAGAACAAAAAAAAATCATGAATATGACAGAATTTTAAAGAGGCGTCATCGTAAATCTTACTTTCAACAAGACATCTGAAGGCTCCGCTAGCTCCATAATACTGCTCCTCACTGTTTCGTTGACACTTGCGGTAACCCCCAGCAGCACATCCTTCACACAAATTGATGGGACGGCCATTTGGGTTGTACTCAGTATCAAGTGCCCCCGGGATGCAACTTCTTGAAAATAATTCACCTGAAATATTACCCCCAATAAGTTGAAAACGTATATTTTGTTACTTTATAATCATGCATGCTCCAAATTAATATTTTAGTTACAAGATGATCACAGATCACATACTGCAATCATTTTTAAAAAAAAAGTAACATGAAATAAATAATAAACTGACCAATATTTCTAAAGATGGTGCAATCTTTCGGTAGGAACTGTTCTGTCTCTATAAAGATGTTAAGAGGAACAATCCATCCATCACCACGACCGATGCCAGGCTGACAAGATCGTTTTCCTGTAGAAAAAAATATTAATATTATTAAATTGTATAAGTATAACTTCAAAATACTTATGATTTATTTTTTCTTTAACCCCACAATTTAAGTTTAAAATGGGAAAATGTGCCATTTTTAAAAAAAAGAAACTAAAACTAAAATGTGAATATCTTCAAGATGAAAAATATGTAAACCAATCAATATATCTTTCATAATAGTAATACATGAAATTTGTATGTAAATATAAATCCATTAAATACCTTTCATATTAAACAAAGTGGTTGACTTATCAGTCTTCCTAGCAGCGGCAACTACTTTAAACTTCATAGACATATCACCATAATCTTCGGCTGCCATTGGAATGAGACCATATCGACTATAAGGAGAAAAATATACACATGAAGATTATTTTTACCAATGCATTTAATCCATTTAAATATTTTTAAAGAATATAAATTATATGTTTAAGATGATAGGAAACCATCATTACTAAATGTTATGAAATAGAGATAGCAGATTCCAAAGCAGGAGATATTAAATTTATTTAAAGACTACAGTATTACTTTTTTAAAATATATTTTGAATCCGGTGCCCTTCAACTACCTGGTTTCATAAGAACACTCAAGCTAAAACACTGCACAACACTGTACTGAAAATGATGTCTTTGAAGGCTACATTCTACCCCCATGCTAATTACAAGCGTACCGTCCAGCTATGTAGATATCCCCAGCATCCAAGTTAATGAGGTCAGCATCCCCTCGCCAGATCATCTCCATACAGTTGGTGGAGTTTCCCCCGTACAAACAGTCCATTTCTGGTTGCAGTTCCTTGGCCTTGAAAGCCATGATCATGTCCTCGCACTTGAGCTTCTCGGCCATGGAGGTCACACACCAGCGAATAACCTCTGATGGACAGCGGTTCATCTCAGTCACCATGTTGTTAAAGTTGTCACCTGTAGGTGATAGAGATGCAGAGTTTTTAGATAAGGTCTTTGAAAAAGAAAAGAACACGGGCTTCACCTTAATGACCAATTACCCTTTACAGAAGTTGAGATCACAAAAAGTTTTATTTGTAAATCCTCGTTAACCTGGTGATCTCATGAAAGTGATGCTCTTGTATCAGCGTGCTGTGATCAACAGTCAAGGCCGCAATAGTTTTATTTATATTACAACTTTGATTGACTGAGGAAATTCGAGAGCGTTCTGATAGTAAGAGATATACTGCACGTCAAAAGCATTAAACTTAAAATTACCATATTGATTTGTTTATTTTTTTAATTTAAATTTGCTGATTCTACGGGCAAACACGAGCGGCTGTGACATGCCATGCCCCACGCGGCATGGGATGAGGCGAAGAGAAAAATGGGACCTTTTAACGCATGCACAGACAATTATAAACTGTTTTTTTTATTTTTTATTAAATGGAATCGAAACATGACCACAGAGTGAGACGTAATCAAAGTCCTTTACTTCGGCATAAATATATATACATGTATATATATATATATAAATTACCGATTAGTCATAACTTTTCCCGACTTTCAAGGCCGAGAAATTTTTTTAAAGAATTCCCAACTTTTTCACGTTTTCCTGAGTGGGAACCATGGTTATATTTAAATTTTAAACGGTCCTTAAAAACGAACGGTCATTACAACCTTAGGAAACAGTGAAGAAGTATTAGGGTTCCGATACGATTCCGATTAATCGTCCCATCACTAATTAACGCTAACTAATTAATCACGTACATAGAGAAATTTCAAGCACATGTCAATATTTTGCCACCATATTGGTTTTTGTTTTAACTCGATCATCGGTTATCTCGACGCCCTATTTCATACCCCAACGCCGTTGACTTAACCGGTTTCGACTGTATATGAACATTTCTCTCATAAAAAAAGAAAATTAAACCCAATACTTACCAACCCAGGTGTAGTAAGTGTCTGTTCCAATATCCATCAAACGCTTTGTCATATCAGAAAAAAGTAAATTTTTTCTTGTCAGCGTCTGCTTGAAAAGATCAGTAGAGTACGTAGTCTCTGATCTGAATATTTTAAATCTACTGCTGTAGGTTCCAGTGGGCCCAAAGAGCTGTTCTAGAGCTTTGAGAAAATCCTTGTAGCCAGCGACAATTTCTGGTTCACGAACAGCAGACGTCATGATCACATTTGAGGTGACCTCCCCCCAGTTACACTTTTCAAATTCAGTAACAGTTGCAGAAGTGCCATCTGGACACAACAGCATGAAATTCTGGATGAAATGGACAGTGGAAATTCGTATAATTAAATCATTAGTTGAATCTGTGAAAAAACTAAGACAATATCACAATTTTATGTATAAAAATACAGAGCTTGGAAAAAAAAATGTAGCAATGTCTCAGTCTAAAGAGTTTTTGTAATACTTGAATAGGAAAAATATATTTCTTTCAAATTTACACACTGTAATAAAATTGGCTTTGATCTTCTCAATGATATTCTAATGTTTAGATCCTAAATATTTAATTTGGATTATTTTCATTAAGTTCTTTTGTCTTGTTGATAATAATATTTGCACAGAGAACACGGACAGACAAAAAAAGCAGATAAGATTTAACTGTTTGTTTTTAGTTTTACTACAGGCAAAGAATGATTGGTGATAACTTACTTCAGATAAGAAAACATTTTTTATTGTGTATGACTTACTTCTGGTAAGTAGGGATTGGTAGTTGTGTTACTGTTGTACTCTGAGCTAGTCATCAGCTCAATGGTGTCATGTCTCAGAAAAGTGATTTGGCCTTGCCCATCAGCCACACACTTAAAAGCCCCATCATATCCTGCGAAACGATCACTTGTTGTGCAGAACTCTTCGTTTTGTCCCGTGCAGAGTTCACAAACCGAGGTGGGATTGTTACCTGAAGAATTATATTAAATAATGACAAATCCAGTTTCTTAAAATTGAATCAAAAGCTGTCATATGTTTCTGTAATAGATGCAATTTGAAATCGCTAACTCTTTGATTTAGTATTTCACAAAACAAGAAATCTAAAATTTTCTCAGTTGCTACGAAAATCTTTTTTTTTAAAACTTAACCTTCCTGTCGAGTGTTATAATTATTTTTAAAAAAATAATAAAACAGCTTATTATAGGATATATCTTTTTTAACTAGAAAAATAATAATGCAAGCACAAACAAAAGCAAGTCGATTATCACTATTTAAATATTCAACGTTCTTACCAAATGGATTATAAAAGGAGGTTAAGGCCCCTGGTAAGCACATCTTGGAAAATGAGTTGGACACTGCCTTTACTATAGCATTACAGTTGACCACACTAATATAGCTATTCCTAAGTAATGTGCCAATAGGATACACCCAGCCTGCACTCATTCCAATACCTAAATATAAAAGTGAGCCAATTAATAACTTGAAAATTTCATAGGAAACATGAATAGCTAACTATCAGTTGATAAAAGGAATAAAACAATGCAGCAGCAAATAAACCCCAGGTACTTACCAGAGAAACATACAGTTTTTGATTGAAAACTCTGCAGTGTAACTGGGTCAACTGTTTTATACATTGCCACGGCAAAGTATTTAGGCTTGTCAGTTATGGCTGAATTCAGAAAATAACTATTGTCAAAATACGCAGTAGCAGTGACTGTACAATTAAGTAAATTTGTAAACAATCAATTTCAGGAAAGGTATTTTGTAGTAGAAAAATAGACAAAAAATGTATTTATGTTTGTATGATATGTTAATAAGTTCAACACTTTCCAAAACTAAGTCTATTTAACAACGAATGCCAAAAAGAATAATCAAAGCGATTTCTCACTTGATCCATAGTTTTCTGCCATGATAGGCATCATATTATGCTGACGACCAGCAAAATAGCCCAAACCAGAATCGAGGTTGACCAAATCTGCTTCATCTTTTTCAATCATGTCCATACATGTGAAACTAGAGGAGCAAAGTACAACAATTTAAAAATCAAAAAGAAACAAAACACGTGACCTAAAGGCCTGAAATCAAAGTAAGTTTAAAAAAGAATATTTTATAATATTCAAATGGCTTAATCATTACATCAGAATTAAAATATTCATCTTATCATTAAATTAAATTATCTATTTCATATATTTAATAGTACAGTTTTCATGTAATTATAAAGCACAGTAATTACATTAACTTCCAAAACATGACAATTTTTTGAGCAGCCGAAGTCGTAGGAAGAATATCTTATGTTCATGCAGTAATATTTATTTTATGGCTGGTAAAAAATTAAAAGCAGACTTAGTTAGGTTTCATTCAAGCTGCTAATGTTTTTTTGTAGAAACAAACAAAAAAACAACTTACGAATCATAAGTGCGAATACATTCAAACTCAGCAGGCACCACAGTGGCTAAAGTTTTATTCTTCGCAACTGCTTCTTTCAATTCAAATTTGAGCTGGTTGCATTTGATTTCTTCAGCTGTACTTGTAACGCACCATCGGGTTGCTGAAAGACAAAATTAGGTTTATTTAATTCAACTTATGTTAAAGATATGTTCAACATATATATAATAATAATATTTATCATATTATCATTATCCTGACATGACTAATATTATAAAGTAAATAAACTGAATATATAATATAGTATAAGTATAGGCTATTTATTTACTTATGACATGCAGTTTGTTATATCATAAAGTATAAAATAGGTAATCCCTTATTTCAGCGCATTTTATATTTCAAGTCATCAAAAAAACATTTTTTCAACTTACTTCATGAGTTATTATTATGAAATCTATTTAAAAATTAAAATCTAATTTTTTTGTTGAAATAAAATTACTATTTTACGATTTGTACGAAATAAAAATTCGTATATTTCACTATCTTCTGTGACTAACACTAACTGCGCCATTGTTGTTGGAAGTATGCTTTTAAAAATCTTTTTCTAAGTTAAAAACCCCTTTAAACTCAACAAAACACACCAACAACTAATTGTAAAGCATTAAATACTGTTTTTTATATCAAATATATCTGATTTAAGTATTTTAAGTGTTTAAATTAGTCAAAGTAAGTTATTTTAATTATTTTGTTCTAAAAATTTAAAATGCGCTGAAATAAGGGATTACCAAATATATATCATTTCAAGGTACTAGATAAGGTAAGATACCAAGTGACAAAATTAGCTAAAAATTTCAATATTTCTAAGTGGTTGATGATTGATATTGATAGTTTCAGGAAGTGCCATGTTAAAAATTAAAATTCATTTGACAACACGACTTTTCAAGAATGTTAGTTATTCTTAGTGATGTTTCAAATACTCACATCTTGCTGCATCAGTATATGATGTTGTACAAAATAAAACAGCTAGCAAGAGTAATTTTTCCATTTTACTAACAAATTATTGACGCTTATTTCGGTGTGTCAATGGAACCATCTATTTCCGTAACACTTCCGCCATTGTGTTGTGAGACGATTTACCGCTCAGGTGTTTCGAGAAACCTTAGGGATGCCGCCTTAATAAAATAATTCCTTAGCTTTATTTGTTGAAACGCTATAACTAAATGTAATATAACAAGAAATGTTATTTTTAATTAAAAAATGTAATAAAATATTTGTATTTATTTAAAGAATACAATTTTATTTAAGTAAATTCTTGGCTAAGTTAGGTGTAGTAATTTTGGAACAGTAAAGTGAAAAATCCAGGTAAGCAGGGCAAAGTAACTCTTCATTTCATTGAAATTAAAATTAACTAAACTAGTAGCTTTCGTTGCTGCTAAATTTAAATATGTCACTTTTTTGTGTGCAGAAAACCAGTTTATTGAACGAAATGTTTAATTATGGGAAATAAGTTAATTTTTTAAATAACAGAAACGCTTCCAATAATTTATATCTTATATTTATGACTGAGTAGCACCACTTAATAGGACTATAGGTTTTCGACCCACCCCCTCCCCACTCCCCACCACGAATGGATATTGCAGCGTGAATTGGCGAATAAGGCGAAATTGGGTTTTCTTTGGGCACCTCAATTTATTTCTAGGGGGTGGGGCGCTTATGGGCGATATCAATTAAGCAGTAAATGGAAAGATTCATCCATGGCGACCCTTCACTCTGCCCACGTAGTTTGTTTCTTTCTCTAGATTGGCAACAACAACAAAATATTTTTTCAATTTTTTATAAATGAGTCTGAAGAGGGGGGTGGAGATGGGGTGGGTGAATAACATTAGTCTTATAATGTAGAATTTGGAGTGAGGAGGAGAGAGCAGAGTGTTAGTGAATGAAAGCGAAATATACATTCTAGGGCCGCGGAAATTAACGATTGAGTAATTGTTAAAAAATTTAATTGATTAAAATTAATTTGATCGATGAAATTCGATTAAAATATAAGAAAATAATTTTAATTTTTTGTTTCCAATTTATTTTATTATTTATATTTTTTGTTATTTACATTCTTTTCACTCTTATTATTATTATTTATGTAGACGTGCATACGTAAAAAAAAGGGGTTTTTAAATCCATTATATTAACTTCACCGCCGTCTCTGTCTCTCTGTCTTGGGCACCGCGGAAAAACTGAAGTAAAAAAATGACCCACTTCCCGTCATGCCATCGAGCTGAAATTTGGCACACGGACCCGTGTCACCTAACAATGCATCGTATCAAAAATTCAGATCGATCGAACGTACAGTTATTAAATTAATGCATTTTTAGTTTATCTATATAAAACTATATGTAGCGGTCGCTATCGTTTACATTTTACGGGTCACATGACTTCACCCCAGCCATAGGTGAACACATCTCGTGTTTTAACCAGGTGTACCGGCGTGCTTTTGTTTACATTTTGCGTGTCACGCTGAGCTCGGTCCAGCGATCGGTGACCTTTCCCCTCTCCCCCCCCCCAGGTTAAAAGCAAAGGGGAGTTAAGACAGATTCAGTCTGTATATATTTGTCGCGTTTGAACATAATCAATACTTTTAGTTATGTCTCATATATAAGGGATTTATAGTCAAAAAATTTGTTTTTACGGGTTTGTTTTATTTCTTCTTTATTTCTTGCATAGCAGAACGAATTTGCTGTGTTACGTCGCAAAATTTGGGTGCCATGGAATTCCCGCGACTTAACCAATTTCGCGAAATAATGAATCGGCACTTAACGGGATCTATATAATATGCGTTTTAAAATAATTGATTAATCGATTGCATTTTCCCCGATTAATCGAACACATTTTTAAAAACCAGTACCAACCTTTAATACATTCATAACAAGTTTTCCAGATTCATTCTTGGTATGTGTCTGTAGAGGAAACTATAGCAGTAACGGACACAATGTGAGTCATCGTAGTCAGTTCTTTTCGAAGAGAAAAGTCATAACTTGCCTTGAGCAATGACATGCAGGCGCTTAACTAACGTATCTAAAGGACTGCTGATACAAAAGAACAAATTATAACTCTTTTAATTGTTTAAATATTGATTCTTTAGGGTAGAAGCGCCAAAATAAATAGTAACAATGCTGGAACTAAATTTAAATTCCCATTAGAGGTTAATTAATTTAAATTAGAAGTTTTGCTCTATAAATGGATAATATCCAGAATCCAGATATTCAAATTTATTATACAATATCCCCAAAAACTAGATCTTTTTTTTTAAATAAAAAAAAATAAATAAAAACTAAAAACAACAACATTTCCGTGTTTAGAGAGAATTTTTCAAACAATGAAGAGAAAGAGACAGTAAGCAGCATAGACAGTAGTTTAGCTGTGGTGTTGATGCCTTGGACTTAGTCTGTAAAACCTGAATGGCCGCTTTGATGACTAATTTCAAGTTGATATCTAAACAAAACTGTCAGTGTCACTCAGCAAACTGTAAAAGCAGTCTGTAGTGGAATTCGGACGTGGAATGTGTTGCCTGATGAAACAATGAAACCCAACACTTTATAAACATTTAAAACTCTAATAAAAATGCAAGACTAGACATAAACCACGGATAAGCGTAGGACGCAATAATCTTCTGTATAGCAGAAGCGTCTGTAACGGATAAGATATTTTAAGATAGTGCATAGCAAGTCTAAAATAATGTTTAACTCAATAAGCTACTCAATTTTTCTCTACAAAGTAAAAAAAAATGTGTTATTAAAAGAATAATTTGAAAAGAACTCTTGAACAATGAGCTTCACGGTATACATATAATAAAGGAATGTCTTAGGTGGCAACGACTTCATGACTTAATTTTAAAACGGGAGGGATTAGCTAATTCATATATGTGGCTGTGAATTGATATCAAGTCCTTGAGAGCGGGTGGTGAGGAAATTCTGTGTGGAATAAGGTAAGTCAGAAAGATATCGTCCCTTTTCGTTAACATATATTTGGTATGGTGTTTACGAAGTGAATAGTAAAACAAAAATGTTTAAACTGTATTAGTTGTCACTTGCATGAACGAGAATTTAATCCTGCAGAATGGTTCGTGTTTTTCTTATGCGACGAAGAGAACAGTCTTACGGTAATTCATTTCATGGATTAAAATTGACAATCTCATGTGCATTTTTATTTTTTTTAAAAATCCTCCTTTAGAAGTCGACTCAGCTGAGTACGTGTGGAAAGGTAATAGTGAAAGAGTTCCTTATACATGCTTATGATGAAATGGAGAATTTAATAAACAGCTGAGGCTGAGGTTAATTAAACTGACACAGGTGGATAAACTATAAATATTATATCAGCGTTTACATTTAGCGTTATCTATAGTATCTTATACAATGCAGGCCCTCTTTTTTAAATTAAATGTTGATGGTGCATTGGTTTTTGTGGCTTGTTCAGGGAACCCGTTCCACGCCGGAACAAAAGATGGGAAAAGGAGCATTTGTGTTTGTATGAGAAAAATGTGGGTTTAAATTTTTAAAATTCCTTTGTCTAAATGAGTGTTTAATTAGATTTTTTTCGTGTTGTATTTCTGAATTTAAAGCCGTATGTATTTGAACTACTTTGCTCTTGTTTCTTCTTTTCTCGAGTGTTTCTAGCTTTAGTAATTTAATGGAGTTTCCCTTGGGGGGGGGGCGTCCATAAATGACGTCACGCACCTAGAGGGGAGGGGGGTCCACACATTTGTGACGATGTGTGACGAGGGGGAGGGGGTGTTTGAAATGTGATGCCACATCAAAACTTGCTACTTTAAATAAAATTTGGAATTAAATATTTGATTTCTTTCAATTAATTTAATGACGTTTTCAATGGCTTCACGCGTGTTACGATATTAGAGTGCAGCCTTAAACTAAATACATACTTAAATAACAAAAAAAAGTGATTTGAAACATGCTCATATTCAAATAGAAAATACAGCTTTTATGGGGGGGGGGCACCGGCAAAGCTTTGTGACGTCAAATTGGAGGGGGGGGTCTACGTTTTTTGTGACGACGCGTGACGAATGGAGGATGGGGAGTGAACAATCGTCAACAATCGCGTGACGTCATATATAGACGGCTCCTTGTCAGTTGTTAATATTCCCCCTTTAATGAATCCTGCAGCTCTTTTTTGAACTTACTCTCATTCCTTTTTGTTTTATTTGGTAGATGAATAGCCACGAAGTATGCGGAGTTCTTATGTACAAGTTATGTAAATTTGAAAGACAGGTGAAAATTGCCGATAACATTTAATGACCAGGTTAATAAAGTTCGTCTCTCTGCATGGCGCAAAGCCGTTGTCAGCTAGGTTTATACAATCCGGGTAACACTGTTATATTTTGCTCCACCACATGTTCACAATGGCATTGAAAGGACAAGCATTGCCTGGCCCCATTTAACTACACAGTTCCCATCCCAACACTATGAATCAGACATAATAAAGGGCCCAAGAGGCGTTGAAGGACAAGCTTCACCAGTCGAAGAAGGGCATTTGGGGGTATAGAGGGATGAGGTTGACGTTCAAGTAAAATAAAAACTAAAGAACCAGTCGCGTGTGGAAAAGATATGTAGGGGAGAGCAGACATCAAGAATACACAGCATGTGCTTTTTATCGGGAGAATTACTAAGTGAAAGTATTATAGCGAAACTTAAAAAATGCGTTGGTATCCTTGACCAACGTTGTTAGGGACAATAAGCATATTATAACATGATAATTACTGAGCCTTGTTCGTTGATTTTAGTAGCAAAATAACCAGGAGTGGCTAAGAGGTTTTGGTCAAAATACCGTAAACTTTTTAAAGGAAGAAACAAACTCGAATGCATGGCAAAATAATCAGTTGGGAACAGAGAGCAGCCCCATTTTAAAAATACATAATTATAGTGTAAGATTTACAGGGCTTAATGTCTGTTGTATTTAATAGATTCTATAATAATAAATAAATAAAGTTATATATTGGTTAACACCTCAGTTGCCAGTATAGCGAATTTCATAATGAACCAATAAAAGCTGGAGGAGGTACATAACTTCAAATACCTAGGAGCCATTATATCTAGAGATGGTAGACTACCTGTGTAGTTTAAATTCAAGCTAGAATTGGGTCGGCAATGGCAGCAATGAAGAAATTAATCAAAATACTGACCAGCAAAAACATTAGACTTCCAACAAAGCTCAGGCTATACAGAGGTCTCGTTGAAACCATTGTCCTGTATGGATGTATGACCTGGGCACTACTGACAACCACTGAAAGGAAGCTGCAGGCATTTGAAAACAAATGCATTAGAAAAATTCGCCAGATCTCTTATCTAGAACACAAGACCGATGAGTATGTATGGGACAGAATAACCTCCATTGTGGGCCGTCAGGAAACCATTATCGCGACAATTAAAAGCTGGCATTGTTCGGTCATGTGCTGCAACATGATAGCATGACAAAAATCATACTTCAAGGCACTGTAGAAGGGGGCCGGTGAAGAGGTCAACAGGAAAAGTTGGCTGGACAACATCAAAGATTAGACAGGGCTGAGGTTGAACCGCTCAAGAATGTGGAGATTGTTGTCTGTTGATGTGTCCATGCGCAAAGACCGCAAAGGTCGCGTGACTGATGATGATGGTAATAATATCTACACTTTAGGCATTCACTTTTTCCCTTACCTAAAGCTGAAAGTTAGTATCATCTAAAACCTAAGACTATATTTTGCATATTGCGAAGACATAAATACATGAGACAAAACTGAATTAATGAGGTTTATTATTATTTGTATGTGTCAATGAATGAATTTAAAACTAGAACTACTGCCATTGTCATCAATCTGTTTATTTTTATTTTTTTGCCATAAACCCTAAACATTTGGTGATATGATGAAAATATTCTTATAGTACACATTTAAAATTGGATAATACAATGGATATATTAACAAGTGTCAGAATTGCAGTGATTAGCTTATGTTTCAATTTTTATGGGTGTTTTTTTTTGGTTGGTGGGAGGTAGATTAAGGGATGGGAAGGAAATATAAACTACAAAAGATATTAAGGAGATAACTTTTTATAATTCTAACAAATAGTCTATTAATTTCCAGGGAAAATGCTAATTGCAAAAAAAATAAATATAATAATAGTTAAAAAAAATAAAAGCACTTGCACAAATTGAGAGGCTGATCCAGAGTTTTCTGAAGACCATACATAAGTCTACCATTAGCTAAAACTTTATGATGGTCTTTGAATAAGACTGGTCTTTGAATGAGCCTACTTTTAGTTGAAACACAGCTAAAATACTTAGGACACAGCTAATGGAATGCTTTCTGAACATTTAAAAATATCCCCAATCTTATTTTTTGAAAATAACAACTTTAACAATGACTCAGAATTGATGTAATTTATTTAAACTTCTTACCCCAGGCAGGTACATACATAATAACAATTTTCTCCAGGTCATTAATAATATTTAAAAAAATAAAATAAAACTGCATTGTATAATTAAAAAGGACATGCATCTTTAAATGAGTTTTTTAATTTATCTTATCCATACAGACGCTACTTCCTTCTATGCAGAAGATAATTGCATCCACAGACCATGACAGATGATCTGTTGGCAAGTGATGCAGCGTTCACAGGCCACGACTATGAGGGTTCCACGCATTACCCAACCACCTAACTAGTGTTAGGTACCCATTCGGAGCTGGGTGACTCAGGGATGCCTAGACCCCGGGAACAAATCCTTGCCTTCACATGGATTCGAACCCGTGATCATCGGTACGCCAGTCGAGCACGCTGCCACTCGACCACCGTGTCCCCTTGAAATGTCTATGAATTTCATGGAAATGCCTTCTTGTAAAAAGAAATATCTGTTGTTTTAGAGTTCATCATGAAACCTAATTCCCATAAAGCACAAAAATAGTATATTTTAAAAGTTATGAGTATTTCCTAATTTCCACAATATATAGAACAAGAAATTGATATCACTTAATATTTCAGCATCATTAAAACAGATGAATTTACTGTATCACATGTTTTTATGCAAAATTGCTATAGATATACATAGAGAAACATTTCATTAATATACAATAACTTACAAAAATAAATAATTTTCAAATGTACAAAATTGTATTTTGAAGTCTCACAGTCTCTTGGGACTAAAATTAAGCATGCATTCAATTCTTAGCAAAATATAATATTTAACTGACCATTTTTGAAGAAAGCTAAAAATATTTAAAATTACAGTAAAAAAATAAAGAAGTTAAGAAGGGAAATTTGATAATATTTAGTTTTCACAAAATAATTAATCTGACAGTATGTTTTTTATTGTAATATTTCAAAAATAAAATCTGATTAACAAGTAACCTGAAATTTATTATTTTTTTAAACAGATATTGAACTGGAAGCTAAATCATTAGCAAAAGAGGAAAATAAAAGTCTAATCTTAATTGCAAATTTTTAAGGAGTCAAAAATAAATGTTAAGCTAAGAAATTTGATTATTTTTATTAATAAATATACGTATATATAGATACATAAATATACACAAAAAAAGACTATTCAACACCTGTCAGAATTTAATATAGTTTAATATTTTAATTTCAGTCTTCAGAGTTTGTTGATAATGGAAAAAAATATTTTCCCTTTTTAATGGAAGCACTCTCAAAAAGGGTAGACATTATTAATATTATAAAATTATAATACTCTATTTTTGTAGTGTTAAGAACAATGTCTCCTTCTATTTGAAATCTTTTGAGAATTATAATAATTAAATATGTCATGTATCACAAGATAATGTAACAAACCTCTATTGCATATATTTTATGTAGTGATTGTTTACAGGTCAAATATTATACTTTTAATATTAGCAAATAAGAACAAATATTGTATTATAAACTATAATGTTAATACAAATGTAACAGGTAATGGATAACATGTTTAATTTTAAATATGTGCAATGCATCATATTCTTATGCATAAAAAGTAAGTAAAATACTGGCTCATTATAAATAACAATGTAAAAGGAAGCCTCTAAAGATATAGTAATCTTCATGTTTCTTTTTTGCAAATATTTTAGGCACCAGACTTACAATAAAATAGTAAAAAAATTATTTATAAGTTATATACACCTGTGCATACACATATAAGCGCAAATGCAGAAACACATGCATGCACACTCTTAATAATACATACAGGTAAGTATTATTTGGTGATTGTGATCCACCTATCCACAAATGAGTATAAAAAACACAATGAGAATATACTTCAATGTAATTTTTAATATGTAGTCAGTTGTAAAATACATTTGAAATGGTATTTTTAATTTTAAGCTAACTAAATTTTTGGTTTAGAACAGCCCCACCCGTTTTAATTCCTTTTATAAGTTTAATAAAAAGCAATCCTATTTTTTCTTTGATTGTAATTTCTCTTTGACTTTTTTAAGTGTTCCTGACAAAGAAGAGGATGATGAATGTCTTCGGAAGTTGTTGTCTTGAGTTGAAGCCACTGCATGCAAGTCCTGCTCACAGTATTCTTTCAGATATCGTTGCAGTGCTTGTTGAATATCTACATCTGGTTGAAATCCATACTCATGGTCACGAAAGATTCGCATTTGGTCAACAGCTTCAGTGATTGACCTACAAGTTATTAGAGTTGTTTTAATTTGTGACATAATATGGACAAATAAAATGCCAAGACAAGTCAGTGAATATGCAAATGAAATGAATAAATTTTGCAACTAATTAAAGTCTATTTCTCTAAAAACCCACCTGATTTTGTCCCATTTAAACATTCCATTAGCTAAAGTGAAACTACCAATTTCCAACTGCTGTATCTGCAAAGCTGCATAAAGTGCACAGGGTATTGTAGGGTATGCATGACAATTTTTCTCAGACATTAGCCACATGGTCTCACTTTTTAGTTTCATCTTGAAAAAAGACAATAAAATACATTTTTATTTAAATACAATTGACTTTAACTATTTCCTATATTTAAAAAAAATATTTTGAAACATTTTGCAAACAACTTGGATATAAAAAAATCTGAGCATTTCATTTTATCTAAAATAGTATGTAGGCCTATCAACTGATTAATGCAACTTCAGTTATTTGTTTATAAACAGAATTTTAAAAGACTAATTTTAACAGATGGTTTGAGTTCAAGATATTTAAAAAAAAATAACTCTCACCTTTGTATTAGCAAGCTCATTCATATATCCAAGATATTTACTAGAAAAGTTTTTCCAAGCTGGCAATTGCTTAACTACAAGATTTTCTAATCCATCCAGGATTGATAATGCTGTAGCAAAGTTCCTTATGTTAAGGCACATAATAGCAACTGATAAAAATTTGGAAATTAAGTTGACTTGATGCTAAAGAGATCAAATAAAAATAAAAATAATTAGAGTTAAGAATTTAAAATTTAAGTTTTATTAGTTTTCTCTTTAACTTAGATAATCCTTCTAGCTTCTTTCTTTTTAAATTAATGAACCAATTTATTTTTGGGAACTTCGAAAAAATACAATACAAGGCAGTGTAAAAATACAGATTTAAAAAATGAGGGTAAGCCCTGAATTCACATTTTGTTATTCTGCTTTATCAGGCTTCATACACAAGTGAAGTTATTTTGAAAAAAAAAGAAATAAAAAACTTTTGTGAAACATGAAGTGTTGTGTGTTTAGGTAAACAAATTAAAATAAAGTATCCATATCTTGATTAAAAGATTCCACTAAGCTCTAGTCTACATTATCATTATGTCAAAATTTCAAATTACTTCCCTTCCCACTTTCTTTCCTCTTCTGAGTTTAGTTATTAAAATCTCCTATAATATACTAACGTTTTACAATAATGTTTATTAACCTTGTTTGAACCACAGCTGAGAACTTCAGCAGACACCCAATGAGCAAGTTCTTGTGAATGGCTAATCATATCAATCAGGCCTGACTGCAAAATAGGTTCACCCACAAATAAGCCCTTCTTAGGACCTGGGTCAGTTTTCCTGGAAAAAAATGTATGTTAAAAGTATACATTATTAATTTTGCCTGAATAAATATAAATGGAAATAAATACTTATTTTAAATAATATACTGCCTTATTAAAAAAGCAACTCTTTTTTATAACTTACAAATATGATCATCTAATTTCAGAATTCCAAGCATAACAATAAAATTTTTTAAAGGAAATTTAATATATCACTGACCTTGACATTGATGGAGTCCTAAGACCTGGCATTGATAAAGCAACACCAATGCCTTGAAATTGTGAGTTCAAAAAATGAACTGGATGACACTTTCTAAAAAATCCCTGCAGAAACAAATTTCTATAATAGTTTTCTTTGAAATAATTATGTAAAAAAAGATGATGTAAAAATATTTAATTTTTTTTTATATATGCAAAGAATTTCACTCTATAAAATTTGTCTACTCAAAGTCTATTGGTTGCTATTAAATAAATATCAAATATCTTGTGGCTTACTTGTTCCATCAGTGTTAACTGCTCTGCAAGTGTGTCAATTGGACAATCAAACACAGAAAATTGATGTTTTTCTTTCAATCCTCCTTTAAGTGAGCTTATTTTCATCTCAGATTTAGTTTTAGATCCTAATCCGGAGTTCAACTTTTCAGATTTTGAATGTTTCAGCAAAGATTTGAAACCACCCCACTGGGAATATATGGAACCATAATAGATGTAGAAGTATTTAAAAAGCTGTGATACATCTAAACTCAATTTCATTTTTCCACAAATAGGTAAGATAACAATTAATCATAGGTTTTATTTGCAAAAATACATTATTTTAGATCCATTTAAAGCAAGACATATATTTCAAAAGCTCATTTAGTGGAATTAAGGTTAGTGGATATCTAAATAAAATAAATTTTATAATAGTTATTAAAAATTATCTCTAACATTATAACAAATATAATTAAATTTTGAAACATTTAGTTATCATAACTCATTAATTTTGTGGTTTACTTAATATTTTTATGAATAGTAGCTAATAAAATTGTTATGGAAGAAAGATAATTGTAAAGTAAGTAAAATTATTTTGGATGCTTTGAAAAAGTTTTTTTTGTGAATACTCTTGAATAATAATTTAGATTTTTTTGCACATTGTTTTATGTCATCATATCATAGGGAAAAAATATACTTTTTGTTATATTTAGTATCTCTATTTACATTTCTGGCACCAAATTAAAGTACAGCCTATAAATAATACATTTAATATGGAAATAAGCACAACATAATGTTCTGCATAAAATGATTTTCTGATGGTTCTTGATTTACATCACACAAGACATTGAATTGTTACCAGTTCAAGTTCTTAATTCTATTTAAAAATTTTAATTTGTCTGTTACATTAAATTGTTAATGTCATATTTTCACTTGTACTGAAAAAGGATACTCTTTAAATATTAGATTATGATTAAATAGACACATTAGCTGTTAGCTGGTTTAGATGGATTAACTTATTACAAAACTAATGAGACAAAAACAGGTAATGGATTTTTTAATTCCAAGAATTGATTTTAGTATCTAAAAAAAAATGAGTGTTGAAATAGAAAGAGTGCAAATTTTTTTAAAAAGGACCACATGATTAAATGAGAAAAATTAAATTTTTAAATACATCAGGGAAGCATTTAAAAGTATGTGCTTTGATAGATCAGAAGGTTTCCCATAAAAGGGTTTTAAAGGGAGCATTTTTATAAAATTAACAATGGTAAAAAAATGTTCTTTTAGATAATTAGTAAGAATTTGTTTAAAATGATTAAGTTCTAAAGATTAAAAATTTTAACTCTGATGTTTGTTTTATACTTGTGATAAATTAATTACTTGGAGAAAAAGCACATAAATAAATAGTAACATTACTGGAACTACATTTAAATTTGAAGTTTATATCAATTATCTATCAAGAATATCCAGAGATTCCAAATAATTATCCTAATCCCCAAAAACTAGATCTTGAAACAACAAACAAACAAGGCATTCCAGCATTTACAGAAATTTTTAGTAAAAAAATTTAGAAAAAAAAATAATAAAGAAAGTAAGCAGCATAGGCAGTGGTATTTTTTCTTTTTTTAATATATATTTTTTTAAAAGTCAGTTTCCATAATGAAGGGGCTCTATAAAAAAATTAAACAAAAAAACAAAAACTAGATTTGTTACTGAGATCACAATAAAAGCAGTCTTGAGTGCATGGCAAATATAAAAATAGTTTTTACCTCAATAAGCCACTCAGTTTTGCTCTAGAAATTAAAAAATGTGTTAATCTACAAAAAAATTTAAAAAAATAAAATTGCATCTAAAAAGAGTACATTTTACAAAAATGTTAAGAACAAGTCATTTAACTTTAAGCCTTATGTATTTTATGCCTTCCAGATTTATTTATATGTATTTAAAAAAATGAAAATTATTAGAATATAAAAAAAATGTATTATATCTTGTTACATTTCAGGCTACTTCTAAATGCATATAAACATTTTTTTGATTTAGCAAAAGTAGTTTCAAAAGCAAGATTGATTACTTTATAATGAAAAAATGTAAGTTAATGTAAGGAAAAAAATGATCTAAAGATGTTAAGCAAATAAAATATAAAAAATCTCATAAAAACATATATTTTTTGTTTTGAGAATAATTTTTTAACCCTACCAAGGCGAGTTACCGAATATTAGGTAATTAATTTAATTACTATATAACGAGTTACCGAATTCTAGGTTTTTGGGATATCACTTGAAGAAGCACTAAAAATAGCAGCCAATCGTCTTTAAATCTCGCATTTGTTGCATGATTAGTGTTTACAAATGGTTTCTTCTTTGAATAAAGCACTTAGTTAGGGATTACGTTGATTTTGTTGAAAATAACAATGAAAAGATCGGCGAATGAACCGAGCACTTCCACAGGAAAAAAGGAAGGCCTACACATTTTAAACTGCAGCAGGTAGTGGAAGCTTTAGACGATTTAGATGGTGATGAAGCAGTTTTGCTTCATCAATATGATTATTCTAGTTGTCTTATGTCTTATCTATACAGACGCTCCTTCTATGCAGAAGATAGTTGCGTCCACAGACCATGACAGATGATCTGTTTGGCAAGTGACGTTGACATGGATCGTGATCTCGATAGTGATAGGTCAAGTGATGATGATGATAATAGATCCAGAGCTAGACCAACTGTTATGGAAAGGGGGCGTGTCCATCAAACAGATTTTCGTGGTGACAATTTTCCAGATGATGGCTGGACTGCAACCTTTGCGGCTCCAACAATAGATTTGAACGCAATACTGGCGTTAGATGGAAGCATTGTTCAACTAAATAAACAAATATTATCTTCTAAAAATTTTATATATTTTTTTTAAAAATTAATAAACAAAATTTGCTGCGCGGTAACTCTAAACTGCTGCGCGGTGTTGGTCGAACGACTGCGCGGCTAAGCAGCTTAGAGGGAACATTGGTGCAAAGTTGTACAGCAGCCTTTTTTAAATAAATATTTTAATAAATTTGATGTGCGGTAACTATAAACTGCTGCGCGGCGTTAGATATATTCGTTGCCGCGCAGCCACTCAGCTAAATTGAATACTGGATGGAAGCTAGACCTATTTCCTGCTATATCTAAAAGTTTGAGCTCATTCTGACCACTGGTTTGCATGATACTAGCAATTTCCTAACCCATGTACATTTTCTTTATTTTTGCTGGGGAGGCCAGGTATAGGGGCAAATTAGCTTGGGGAGCTCGGATTTGGTAGGGTTAACAAAACACTTACTAAAGCTAAAATTTGAAATAAAATATTCATGAAATTCTTCAAAAAGTCTTATTTTTTTAACCAAGCTTCTTTAATAAATAATTACATGGTAATAGAAAGCTGCCATTATTTTATTTATAAACTGGAAAAAACACAATTGAGAAAAATAGAAGAATTTACATTACTCAAATTAAGTAAATAACAAAAAAAATTTTAAGCTTATAATGATTCAAGTAGGCATACAATTGGCTAATTAAAAAATTTGTGTAATTAGCATACACTTTAAAATCACGTAATACTACACACCTCTGGTGAATTAGTTAGATGCAAGAAGTAGGAGTTATCTTTTTCATCATCCTCATCCATTTCTGTCATCAGCATCAGTTCAGAGTGGTCTCCCATTCTACATGCAGCATACATACTAAACAAATTATCGGCACCTTCTACTTTCAACTCCATCTGGTTAAATCAAATAAATAATTTTGAAGTAAAAGAAAGAGGAGTTAAATACTTTGTTTATAGGTATATTTCTTTATAGGTACCTGCCTAAAGTATTGTCAATATAAAAGCTGAGCTATCAAAATTTAACTATAGGGTATGTTTGGAAGTTAATATACATTTTTAGAAACTCATGAAAATTACAGCTCTTATTTCAAATCTGAAATTGAAGCTCAGTCAATCAAATTCATAATTCATAAGAAATGAAGAAAACTAATGAAAGTTTGTTTAGGCGCTAGCCTCTAGACAATACATTTAAATACAAAACCTGTTCTTTGAGAAATTCTGCCAATCTGCTCATTAATCTTTTGTTAGGAGCAAAATCAATGGAGTAATAACCCTCAAGCCAAAACTGAACTAAGTCTAATGATCTGCGCTCAACCCTTGTCAAATTCACATCCTTAGGTTTGGTACTGCAATAATAATGATGATACAATTATTTAGTAAATTGCACCAACAATACTATTCTTTTTTAAATAAAAAAAATTTAAATCCTTTTACTCAGCATAAACAAACATTAAATTATATAGCTTACAATTCAGAAATCATATACACTGTATATCAATAGATTTCATTATTTGAACATTATTTGGTCAGAAAATGGTATGATTTGAATTCTAAAATGCAGATTTATATTTATGTATAATAAATTTCGTAGATAATACTTAAGCCACTAAATTCACACCCTTGAGCTGAGTGACATTTGTCAAGAATGAATGTCAAGAGTTGATCAGAAGTCAAAATGTATCTAAAACACAGGAGAAATTGATGAATGAAGCCATCACTTAGAGCAGATCTGTAATTTTAAAGAAATCAAATTCAATCATTTTTATAAGATGAGAAATTTACTTAATATTTATTATATTGTGGCCGTGTTCCTCCAACACATACATGTGGCGCCAGCCACTGCCCCCCCCCCACGCACTCAAACAAAATGCTGACAGGGACCGGGAGGGAGGACATCCGGTTCCAAAATATATTGGACTCGGAAACGAAAAGATTCAGGCCTTTCCCCAGCCCCAGCCCCGTAAGGTAGGGGTGTAGAACAATGGAACTTGTGTCAGATACAGGAAGTGAAAATTTTATGGCCATTGGACTGAACTATAGGGTTAGGGATCATTAAGGAACGACGGGGGAAACCTTAGTTGCTAATTGTTGGACATGTGTTAGGGAATGAAAGACTGAAAATTTTATTTGCTCACACCAAGGGGGCATTCTCGAGTGTAAGCCACATACCTTTGGTGAGCGATATAAGGAGAGGATGGTAGGAGACAAGACAGAATCACCCAGCGCCTGGTTAGGACAGACTTAGGACAGTGCTTAGCTAGGGACAGTAACTGTGTGTTAGCCGTAGGAAAGAAATGTTTCAAATAAACATTATTCAAAACTATAATTCTCACGACCTGCATTTAGTTAGTGTATCATTAGCTGTTCAGTTAGTGTTGTGTATAGCATATAATAAACAATATAATCCATCATAGCCACCACTTGGGTACATAGATTTTTTCCCATGTATGTGTTGGGGGAACACGGCCACAATATTAATAACTTATATTATAATTCTTGAAAGATAACTAAAAGCTATTAGCAATTTGATATCCTATAAATAAAAAAATAACATTTATGTCAATCTGTGTCATGAATTGTACAAGAACAAATTTGTTGAAAGAAACCTACGATTTATAAAGATATGCCATGAGGCCTCTGGGAGTTCCGGTCTGTAGAATAGAGATTTGACCTTCACCTGGTGAACTTAATGTTCGAAACTGAGGGATAAACATTTTGTTTTTGTTAATTTGAAAGACTTAAGAAAGTTTTCACAGTTTAAAAAATCTGCTTTCATTTTAAGACAAAATTATTCCATCTTTATCCTAAAAATTACCGACAATTGTGTTTATTTTAAAATCCATTACATTCTGTTGTTACGAGTTATGTGTTGTTTAATTGTTTCAAGTCTCTTATTTACCTGAAGGTATG
This sequence comes from Ampullaceana balthica, assembly GCA_944989445.1. Taxonomy (NCBI): domain Eukaryota; kingdom Metazoa; phylum Mollusca; class Gastropoda; family Lymnaeidae; genus Ampullaceana; species Ampullaceana balthica. The sequence goes on along the minus strand of CALYLW010000139.1, from coordinate 1,238,646 downwards.
GATTGTCTTTGCAAGACTGTAGACTGAGCGTTCCATTACCTTCAGAGGCACTGATTGAGTACAAGTAACATGTTTCCAAGCCATTAAGTTCTGCTAACAACATCTGAAAGATATAATTTTATACAGTAAGTAAATTATTTTCAACTTAACATGAGTTTGTGTGTGTGTAAAAAAAGTACCAAGACACTGATTACTATCTATCTGATATATCTTTTTTATTCTTAATCTACCTCTAAGTGTGTCCTACATAAGTGCAAGAATGAGAGCTTCTTTGTGACTTCTGTTAGTTCTTTCATAGTCTGTTCACTAACATGTTGATCTCCTGGGAAAACAATTAAAACTATAACTGTAATCAATTTCATCAAAGCAAAGGGTAATAAGACCATCATATGTAGTAAATTATTTTGTAACATGATAAATTTAAGGTTGTACTGAGAAGGAAGCACATAATTATGATATATATAAATAATAAATATACTCACATAACATATTATATGTATACATATAATTATTTGTTCATAATGTATGTTCAAAAGAATTAATTATTAGAACAGGTAATGCTAGTCTTATATAAATAAGTAGGTCTGCAATAAAATCAATTTAATATAATGCCTAAAATAGTTTTTAAATAAATAATATAAGTAGCCAATTTTATACACTTGTAAATTCATAATATTTTATTTATCATTATCAAAATGCAAATAACAGATTTTATATTTTAAGCCATAAAATTTGTTGCTAAAAATTATAACATTAAATCTTAAACATGAAAATAAAGCAACCTTTTGAAACTTTTGCGCCTTTATTGAGTCTTCTGTAAAATCTCTGAGTTTTTTTCCTCTGACGTTTTAATACTAGTATCTCTTGACCAATGCTGGACAAACGGTTTTCTATGGCCAATTTATTTTCTTCATCCTGTTTTAAATATTCATCAAATGAAACAAGAAAGTTAGAAATAACAATAAATAAGCTAATTTTTTTTTCATCTTACTGTATATTATAAATTATTAGATAACAAGTTTAAATTTTCATTATTTTCATTTAAAAACTTGAATGAAACTATCTATAAAATTGTTTTTGAAAATGAACAATTCATTTCACATATTATGAAAAAAATTAATGAATTTCTAAAAATTAAAAAAACAAAACTACTCTCCTTCAGTTATAGAATACTTTTAAACTGATAGTCATTAATTATTTATTAAAAATATATTGGGTTTATTGTTAAAAAATGTTATTTCCTTACTATAGAATTGATAAATGTATTCACTTCAGGTGTGAGTGACAGTTGGATCATGGCTGAATGGTAAACTACTTGACCTTTCTTGGTATAAGGAAGCAAAGATCCCGCCAACTCCGGTGAACCTCCAGAGCCTCGTTTGGAAGGTCTTGGCGGATCACCCTCAACAACCTGTACTCCTCTCTTTGGCTGCTGGTTTGTGTACACAGCAGAGAGGGAACGGCCATAAGATGAGCTAGATTTATTTTGATCAGGACTATGTGGCCTTGACCTTTGTTTGGTTCCACTTGTTTGTTGGGACATGGGAAGTGGGAATTGTACGGATTGGTTTAGACTCAGTTCTCCATGTTTAACTTCTAAAGGTGTCCCATTTGATGAGCCACGTTTTCCAGTCAAGTCTCTTGTTTCATCTTTAGGTCGTATTGAGTTTTCATTGGGCAGAGTTTTGGGAGTTACAAGATGGTGTTCTTCTGCCCTTTTCTCCAACGTTTTAGAGGTCCATCTTTCCTTGAAGAGTTCTGGCTTGTTTGCAGCTAGTTTTCTCATTTCAGCTGAGGTGTTAAATTCAGTTTCCAAGTTTTCTTCTTCATTAGAATCTATATAGTAGGGCGTTTTTGTAGATACAAAATTTGGAGCTGATGGTGCCCTAAGTCGTTGGATTGGTTTTTGATGTGGTCTTGGCAAGCTGTGACCATTGTATTGGGTGCTGTTATTCTGACTAAACTTCTGATTTGAATTATTTATTGCACTACTTTGAAATCCATGTTTCTGGTGCTGATTTTGTGTATTAGAAGAGCCACTATTTGTAGATAATTGGCTGCTGTGACTAGAACTTTGATTAGAGTTTGGTTTATTGAGTCTGTTTGAGCCTGGGAGAGCTTGAACATTATTGTCAGCTGAGCTTAAGGCTTCTATATTTGTGTGTTCATATTTATTCAATGGGTTTAGTTTACTGTTGTTCGTGGATTGGGCTGTGTGTTTTTGGTTAATTAAATGTGTTGGCACATGATCCAATCCATTTGAAATAGGTACACGTAAATTTCCCTGACTTTCCTTGGGATGTATAAAATCAATAAGTTCAGCAGAAGACCTGTCAGAAGTGTTGGATTTTAATGGGTAACCTGGTATTTGGGCTTGAGGATTAGTACTGAACTCTCCAATTTTTTTCTTTTCTTTCTTGTCAAAGCCTAAAATTGTGGATACTGGACTACTGCTCTTAAAGGATTGATTGTTTAAATGGTCCGAAACTTTATGCTCGTCTGTTCCAGAGGAAACAATAGTCATATGATCAGTAGATGTATCATGTAAGGATGAAGCCCTTGGCCCATATGTATCATCATTCTTTCTGGGATCTTTAGGCTGAAACTGTTTTTTGTTGGGCTCATATTTTTTTCCCCTGGTGGTTAGTGTTTTCTTCAGTAGATCTCAATGCAGGATGAGATTTCAGCTGACCAGTAGGGTCTGATTGCATTTGATGATGTTGATAATGTCTACTTTGGTATTGGTTGCTAGGAGATGAAGCAACTTGCATTGATTGAGGTGATCTTTTTTTCTCATACTGTGTATGTTTTCTTGTCAGTGAATTGGTTGAAAAACTAGAATAGAAACAAATAAAAATCAAACTCAATACACTGTAATTAGTATTATCTTGGTTTCTGACTAAAGTTATATTAGTAAGATAAATATTTCATTATTTAATAAAATGAAAGATTTTCCTTTGCAATGATTGTTTTTGAATTTTTAAAATAATTAAACAATAAACAATTTAACTATTCCTCTTTAAAAGTGGCTAGATAAATAAATATACACATTTTATATGCACAGGCTCATTCTTTAAATAAGCATACATGAATGCAACTTACTATGACTCTTGGGATGTTGGTCCACTAATAGCATCATATAGATACTGAAGGACTGATGGGCTCCAAAGAAGGTGAAAATACTTTTCTGTGATTGCAGAACAAAAGGTTTCCCATGTAAGAGATGACAGAGAGACGATGTATTCAGCTGTAATGGATAAAAGGAAACATATGTACGTTCTGCATATAATATTAGTTAAGGTATCAAAAGGCTAAAAGAGCTAACATGCATAAGTCAAAGTGTGTTAAAAAAAATTTCTATTTATTTTAAAATCAACAGCGTGGGTGGATTTCTTCCCGGGACTTCAATATCTAAGTTTTCTCTAAACAAACGCTTGATCAGCATTTTAAAAGATATCGTACCAACTTTGTTTTTGGCTATAAAATCTGAAGTTTTTACCAGTGATGAGGAAAAATATTTGTTCAATATATTTTTTTTCAACTTATAAAATAAATATGTAACATATTTGAATGTTATTTTTATGAAAATCTAACATGATTGGGCCCATACTCCTTGATCTCTGGGTTAAAGATGTTTTTTAAAAAAGGCACAAAATTAAACCATCCTTATTATAAAATTATGTATGCAAGAGTTTATTTAAACAGAAATCCTTGCATTGGACAGAATGCCAAAATGTTTGCATTTTAATAATACAAATTGTTGTGGATTTAAAAGTCTGTGATAAGTTTGCAAAATTAGAAGAATTTTGATTTTTGAAAATGTCCTAAAACAAATTATAAAAAAAAATCTGTGTAACTTTACGAAAATCAAAATGACTAAAAGAGTTATCTATCTTACCAATTGTAAGATCATCAAAACCACTTTCCATCATTCCATCATCTGCAAAGTGATCCCGAATGATGCTCAGGACATGAGAAATTATATCCTGTTTGTGAGACTTCTGGGATTTTAATAATTTTTCCAACAAATTGTCTTTATTGTAACTACTGGGAAGATGGGACAGAAAAATTCCTGAGTCTTTGGATGGAGAAGGTGTTGATGAATGAGAGAGGGATGCCTCCCTGTCTGAGTGTCCATTGCGATGATGAGATTCATGAGGCCTGTGTCTTTGTTGCATTTGCTGGTGAGGAAATTCTGAGCTTTGATTCCAGACATCACTGTCTCTCACCTGATGTCTGCCAGACTGAGGAGTACTAGGGAATGTCTGAGTCCCGTTTCTTGAATATTTCAGATGGTGAAAATAATTAGCCGATGTCTGCATTTGGCCTGGATTAAAATGGGGACCACTGGATGCATAGTTGTCTACCATATTGGCAGGAAAATTTGGCACAAAACTTTGTCCTGGACCTGAATGTGGATAAGGATATGGCATCATTACACCCGAGCTGGGGTCATAAAATGGAAATGGTGCATTGAATTTTGCAGTGGTTATATTTGAATATGGCAGGGGATATCCACAAGCAGCAACAGAAGGATTTGAGGTAGAGTAAGGGACATTTGCAGTAAGTAAATGGGGTGACTGATTCAAACTGTTGGCATTGATGCTCCCTATTTCTGGGATACTTCTTTGAGCAAATAAATCTGAATGGTCTGGTAACTTGAAAGGCACGGTGATCCCTGGTGCTAAACTAGCAGCATTGGCGTTTTAAAGTTTGTTGCATGTTGGAAGGTAATTGCCAAGTGAAATAATTGTGGTCTGATACCGAATTCGATCCAGCAGTTTGGGATGCTGCTGTGTGCACGACATGTTTACTGTTTGGCCCAGAATCTAAAGCATGTATTGTGTGACTATTTGCTTTCTGTTCATTAACCTGCTGGTCAGGGGTTTTCATGAGCTGACTTTTCAAATACTGAGCGATGGCAGAAACCAGGAGATCAGCATTGGGCTGGTGTTCTTGAGGTAAATTGGTTGAAGCCATTTGAGCAGTTGTAAGTTGTGAGGACTGATGGCTAGAGTCTGCCCCTGTCCTTCCATGCGCTGACTGGGATCCCGATGAATGAGCCTCTGTGTTGCGATGTTTAAAGAGACTCTCTTTTATTTCTTTTAATTTTGTGACAGCATTGGCTTCTTTTTCAAGTCCTTTGGATTTTTCATCCAACAGATTCATGTCTCTCGAATTTAAATGAGTCTCTTCAACAACAATGGGCTTAAAATGTGTAGCTGGTGATATGAAGGCAGTGGGCATGTTTTGTTGACCATTTCTAGGAATAGGTTTTGGAAGAATAGGTTTGAAAGCTCCACCTCCAGAAACTGGTTTAAACAATGAAATACTTGGTGAGACATCAGTAGTTTTATTCAAGGTGTCCTCTCCAAGTGGTGACATTTTGTCAAGACTAACCGGCTGGTTGACATCTGATTGGTGACTTGAAAGAGTTAATGGATTCTGAAAATATTTTTAAAACGTGATAATTAGTTTGAAAGAAATAGAAGATGCATAAATTTTTAAAAATGAATTTTTAATGATTAATAGTACTTATTTAAAAAAAAAGAATGTTGAAGATGTATTTTAAACATACAGATTTTCTGCTAGCTTCCTGGTAAAGTTTTTGACAGACACCAATAAAGCTTGTTTTTTTTACTTTATTATACTCTTCACACATCTGTTGAGACACAAAAAAATGTCAGTTTGCTTTTAAAAAGTACTTTTGAACATAGTCATGAATAAACGTCCTAATTTAATCAGTCTTAAACTTTTACAGCTTCAGGCAGTACACAAATATATATGCATTTATGAAAAGCTTTTGATTCTATAATTTTGGTTGTTCATTTGTTAGAGTTAATTTCACGTGAATCCAGTTTTGCCCAGAAATCACAATGATGACAATAATTATTTCTAAATTGGTGATCTCCACTACCTACATCCCCAAAACTCGTTTGGCATTAACACTATGTTACATATGATTATAAACCAGCAACCAATGTCTGCAAACTTTTTAATGAGCAATTTTGTTGTTGTTAGCAACTCTTTATACAGTGTCAGTTCAAAAGTTAGGTTTCTTTTTGATCATCTTTTAATGCTGAACCTTTAGATTAATTCACCGAAAAAAAGGAATGAAATGTAACTATTCACAGTAATACAACTGGTTTTAACATTTCACCTCAAACGCTGTCTCTATGGTTGTTCTGAAGTCAGGACTTGTATGTATGAAGGCTTGCACCAGGAGCTCAACAGCTTCACCATCTTTAAGATTGAGTGTGGATGAATACTTGCAGCCTCCAGCAGTTTGTAAAGTCTTTCCAAGGCCATACAAGCAGGTCTGTTTACATCAGACAAAGGAAGATCATTTAAACAACTTATAAAAAATGGTATTTATTTTATACACAAATAACAATCATAAGAAAGCTCATGGCCCACTTAAAAGATACTTATTTAGAACTTTGCATTGGTCAGTCCTATAATGTGATTAAAGATCTAAGGTCATAATTGAGTTTCCATAGCATTTCTTAACTTGAACTTTGACCCACTTTGTCATTAAGGACTCCTTTTTGTTGAAGTTCTGGAGCCATGTAAATCATTTCCAGAGGCTTGTCATCAGGAATGGGTTTGAAACTGACAGCACCAGATCCCCGAAGTAATATTGTGTCAGGAGAGATGTAAGCCGCTGTAGGAGAAGAATGATTAAAATGTTAATGTAGCTCTCTTTCTTCATTAGAAACAATGGAAAGAATATTACAACATTTTTTCCCATGTTCATATTTTTCAAGTTATTAATATGTTTTAACAAAGTTTAGCTTGTAATTCAAATTCTTTTCCAAAACATAAAAGAAATTAACACATTTGTGGTAGTTTCATTAAGATTAAATATGTTTTACACATCATTAAAACACTAGCTTGAAACAAATTAAGACCAAAAGTACATTGAGTAAATCAATTAGTAAGCGGAAAGTATTGAGTAAATTTGATTTCAAAATATGAAGTTATAAATATTTAATATGTCATATGTAGAGGAAATTAACTGAAAGCATATTATAAACTTACGCAGATGTTTTCTTTTGTTCTGAAGACCCACTAAAGATTGATGACAAATTGCCCAAAGCTCCCTCTCATTTAGGAATCGATCTAAGGCACTAATAACATCAGTAAGTGTCAAACCCTAGTGTTAAAATATAAAATAAACAAATGGTCCTTTTATGTTTTAAAAAAAATGTGAAAACAAATTAACTAAGGATTACAGTGTAATGAAATTTTAAAATATAAATTTAAAAAATCGTTTGATCATCAGTAGGAATGAACTCCTTTGCTAAGTGAGGTAGGTATTCAGTTAAGTCGGGTTAGTATTGTTGGTTTTTTGGGAGGAGGGGGTGGTGGAGGTGTTGAGAAGTTAAAGTTGAGTGTTGAAGAAAAAATTGAGGAAAAACTTATCTTATCTTATCTTATCTATACAGACGCTCCTTCTATGCAGAAGATAGTTGCGTCCACAGACCATGACAGATGATCTGTTGGCAAGTGATGCAGCATTCACAGGCCACGGCTTTGTGGGTTCCACGCATTACCCAGCCGCCTAACTACATGTAGTGTTAGGTACCCATTCGGAGCGGGGTGACTCAGGGACGCCCTAGGCCCCGGGAACAAACCCTTGCCTTCACACGGATTCGAACCCGTGACCATCGGTACGACAGTCCAGTGCGCTGCCACTCGACCACCACAGGCAGAAATAAGTGTGATTATAATTAATTTTAGTGAATATTTCTTTATATAAATAAAAAAAACAACTATTAAAAACTAGCTTTAATCATTAAATCTTGAAATTATTTTTTTTTGTAAGGCTACTTTGAATAAAATGTTAAACTCAATATCATTGGTTCTTTTAAAAGAATTCAAGTCCTGTACAGAAATAATTTTAGCAAAAAAATGTGGTTCAAAACAATAATCTTTATATACTATTCAGTTCTGTTGACAATCTCAAATGTTCACCTTGTGTTTTCTTAGGAAACCTTGTGAGGATTCCTCTTCATCAAAGCTACTGCTATCACTTGCTGCAGATTGTGTTGTCTGACAAGCTGAGTCTGTTGGTTTCTTCAGGCAGTTTTCATTGATATCTTTTATTTTATCTATGAAATCTTGTGTTGTGCCAGTGACAGAATTCTCTGAGCCTCTTAGGTCTGTTGAGTTTGGACTCAGTTGCAAGGGTTTCTTATTGAAATATAGAAAGATGAATCTAAGTAAGATATTGATTTTTTATAGAGTTTGTGTGCATAAAACTGATTATGCATATTTAATTTAAAATGAACTCAAAACTGCTCCTGATAAAGTAAACATACAGAATAGATTTTCCCAGACTCCCATTGAAATATGCACGTTAAATTGTCAGGTGAAATTTAAGGTTAACTTTGGGAGAGAAGTTTGAATTTGATAATACATGTATGTTAAAAGTCTAATAATGAGATTTTCTATTTGCATCATTAGAAACTTATATACTTTAATGAGGCTATTTATTTAAGAAGGAAATTATCTTCAAGCAGGAAATAATATACCGCACTACTGGGGTTTTTAGCTAATCAAACAGATCTAACTCTTAACCAATACCTATTTTTTAGTATACTGTCAAGTATGGGACATTCATGTAAGTTTAAAATGTCAATTAAACACAAATGTCTTGTTATAGTTTGCAATTCGCAAAAATGAAACTCAGGCCATCTATTTAGTTTACCTAGTATTTGGGAACTGTCTTGGCTCTGATAACCTATGATCCGAAAACATATCTCCTGTGATTGCTGGTCCCCAAGAGCCCTGTCACAAGCTAATATCACAGTGTCAAGGTCAGGTCGAAGACCCATGGTTTCATTTGTCAAAGAGGCTAGAAGATCTGTGAAGTCATCTCCCAGCTGGGATCTAGGGTCATCACTTTTAGTGTTGTACTCAGTAGCAAACAGCAGGGTCATCCCCAGGGAAAATAGATGAGACTGGGAATAGTGTTAAAATAAATCAGATTTTGAAATTGGAAACATGATTTCCTCTCAGATTATTAACAGTAATTCACAAATGAGTGTTACAGATAAATCTGATTCTTTATGTGAATGAAATCTTTTTGAAATAATTTAAAACATATGATATTTTGCTAGAATTTACAAGATTCTAAAATGTCAAACTTGTTAAAATAATAATTAAAAAATTAGCCATTTTTACCTCATATTTATCTTTAATCAAAGCACTTTCATTTCTGATAAATTATCATGGATCATGGATTAAATTTACTCATTAAAGGATCTCCCCATTTCAAATTTTTGCATCATGGGTTTATTTTGAAAAGAGACTGAACAGAAACAATATGTCACTCGCACAATAGTATCCTTCATTCAGAGATTATAATATTTCACTAACCTTATAGGAGTTTCCCTTAGAACTTTCATTTTCTGGTGCTATAAACATAGGGTCAGGCTCTAAGAAAAAGTAAAAAAAAATTAACTGTTAAATAAGCAATATTTAGTGACTAATATAATATATTATAAACTAAGAAAATGTATATGACATAATTTATCTCAGATATCTCAATTATAGATTTTAAAAATTAGTTTTAATATAGCAAATAAAATTATATGTCTTGAAAAATCAGATCAGGTCACCTACCCATGTCAAGGTCAAGAAAGCACACATTCCCTTCAGGGTCAAAGGCAACAGTGTCAGGACTTATGCATAGAGACTGGAACAGGTCAGCACAATCATGGACATACTCCAGGGTGAGGCAACACTCTCTGCACAAAGCCCATAACTCTATTTCCTCCAGAAATTTGCTCCTAGAAGCCAGGACTTCAGACAAAGATGCTGTCGACATTTCTGCAGCAGCTGCTCCACCTGAATCAACGTTGAACTCATCCATGGACGATGGGCTGTCATTATCCATGATGGATTAGCATTAAGCTAGCAATATACACACTGGATGCATTGAGTAGATAGCTTCGGAGACATCAGTTCTTTGTAGATTCTAAATTCATTAAAATATGTAAGATATAATTTTGAGTTTAAACATCTAAATATACAGAATATATTGGTTAATACATTTAGAGGTTTTATTTTCAAAGATTCCTAATATTTTTTTTTGGTTGGGGGGGGGGACAGGTGAAAATTGCATCTTTCCAAGACAAATTCAGGGGAGCAATAAAGGATACACATTTAAAAGACAGACCTATGTACCATTAGCAACACAAAATCAATTGAATAGTTAAATTGGAATAGTCTGAATTATATATGTAGGGCTACTAATTTTAATTTAAACTTGAAATGCGGTTATAGGAAAGTTAGAGTCGGCTTCATTAAGTAGAGTTTCTGAGGTTTTACGTTAGCATGTAGCGAAAACAAAGCTTTTTAGGGATTTTTTTTTCATGTTGTAGTTTTTAACGCCATCTTTTTAATTTTAATTTAAAATTGTAAATATATAATTCAGGATGATTAACCCTATGTTTACGCTGTTCTTCACTACTTCACATATTCCAGATCTGCCCCCCCCCCGCCCCCACTCGCCCACTGAAATGCATGGCTATATGCATGATAGTATCATTAAGATCAAATATCATTCAAGGGCTAACATTGATTTCAAATCTGCCCTTAAGGACCAAATGTATTTAAAATAAACTTACTGTCATAGTTGTGGGTCATTTGAAAAATTGCTGTGTAAACGCCATTTATAGGCCAATTTAACTTGTAATTTAGTAAATGTATAAATAAACACAAATCGATTAGACCTAAACCATTGATAAATTCATATGAAATAATAGCGGCGTCACTAAACGTAAACAATTGAAACAGAGACACTCTTGAGAAGAGGAGGCTTAAAACTAGAGACACATCATCATTCGGAATGTTGCCATCACACAACGCGTCTAAGTCATTTCACACGATCACATTGTCAGAGACACCAGTAATGTTATTGGTGATGGGACCGTGACGCAGACAAGAAAGAGAGGAGGGGGCGAGAAAGCCTAATATCTTGCTAATTGGGGGGGGGAGGTACTGGTCAGCAGGGTCACTTCGGGCGGACGATGTAAGCAGACAACGGGAGAAGAGGAGCGTGCCGTGGACCACATGTGAAAGGCATGGGCCGCTATTCAGATAAAATAGCAGGGTTGTCGAACAGTTGTACTTCAACACAAGTGTAGAAAATATTAATATTTTAAGTCCTAATAATTCCTTGTTACAAATACATTTTAAAAGTATTAATTAATTTATTAGTATTGATAGTTGGCTAAATCTAAAGACAATATGTTGTCTTCGCATTAATAGATTCGACATCCAAGCTCCTATTCTTTTTTTTAAATTTATATCGAGTTAGATATCAAATAGGGTTTTAGACTTTAAAAAAAAATTCAATCACTTGGAATGTTTTTCTACTGCCCAAATCAACAGAGTTACATGCCAATAATTTTTTAATTAAAAAATTATAAAGTATTTTTTAAAATGTAAAATATGAAACAGTTCAATAGTTTAAAAAAATATAGATGAAAACATGGGACGGAATCGTAAATAGAAGACTCACCTGTAAATATTACTTGGAATATGCAGTAAAAAATAAAGTAAGAAGCAGCAAGTAGCAAATATTTTAAATAAGTGGAAAAGTTGTATACATACAGTAAGGGGACGTCCATAAAATACGTCACGCTCCAAGGGGAGGGGGTGTAAGAAAGTGTGACAGGGGTGAGGGGGGCTGCCAGCACACGTCCCACCTTTTTTAAATCCTTTATATTAACTCGTGGTGTCTGCGGCGGACCTTGCTTGCTTGTCGCCAAAACTTTTGATCGATTTTTAACCCACTTGCTCGCAAGATAGCGAGCTGAAATTTTGCAGGCAGTTTCGTACCGATGATAAAAACAATGTATCAACATTTCAGATCGATCGCATGTACCGTAATTAAATTATTGATTTTTTAGATTATTTTATTTATTCCTATGTATCATGCTATTTTTTGAGATAGAGCGTCGCGGTGCGTATTATATTGAACAACCTCTCTGTCGCGCAATAAGGTGCGTATTTTATTGACAGCTCTTTTTATAAACATATTCCTGATCGGTGCGCATTATATTAAACATGTTTTACGACACAACTGCAATTTTGTATTTCTGGATGGTCTGGCGCTGCGTATTATAATGAACATTCTTTTAATTACTTCTCGTACATAAAGGATTTATAGTCAAAAACTTGTTTTTTTACGGGTTTTTCTTATTTTACATATTTTTTTCTAATTTGTTTTTTTATAATTGTTTAGTAGAATTTAATAGCTTTAAAAATAATTTTCAAAAATTTTGTGAAACACATGAATTCGTTTTATGTCAAAATAGCATGAAATGCGTATCTCCTGAATGTGTTGTTCATAAATCTGAATTGGATGCAGCATGACTGATATCGAAGGATCAGGAATGGTTTGATAATCATGTTCGCACCAGCCAATATTTCCCTCAAATTGTGAAATATCAGGACATAAAATGTTGCGACAAAGTACGAAGCTCAAATTTCAAAGTTTTACCTTCGAGGTTCTTTCCTCCTCTAATCCCAATCAACCAAACAACTGATGGACGAAGAGCTTCAGAAAGAGCAGATGCAGATTCTCATACGTTTCATTGATTGTTTGTGACACAAACTCTCAAATTTGATGACATATTCCGAGATCAACACACGTTTTTAAAGTACAACCATATGACCTTTATTGTCCATCTTTGCAGACCAGCTTACTTGATCGAATTTGCCAAATATGTCACTTATACTTTGCCTCACAAACAATGTCGAAGAAACATGCGGGACAAAACAGAGCTCGGGCTCAGGAGAATGTGCCCACCCAAACGGTTCAAGAATCAACTCAGATAAAACGGATCCGTCTTTTGAGAATCGCTTCTAGAAGACAAATAGAACTCATGGCAGTTATTGCCAGAAGAGAAAATGCAAATTCAGAGCCTGCTGAGTGCCTAGATGAGGACGAGTTGATAGTTGATCTTAATAATAGTCTTAAGCCTTAAACTTAAACCTAGTCAAATACTAACACGAAATGAGAATTTTCATCTTAGTCTTAGTAATAACCACACTACATTTAAGGGCATTAACGTCAACCAACAAACATCCTAAAAATCAGATTAATATATCAATAATTATAAACCACCACAACACAAAGCACACTGACTACACCTCTATCTTAAGCACAATAAAGGAAATCACCTTCAAACAATGGAAACATAAAATATGTAGATATAGGCAAAAACTCTTAATATTAATTTTGCTCCTCTCAGGCGACATAGAACTTAACCCAGGCCCAGTATCATCTAAATGTCAAATTTGTATTAAGGCATGCACTAGCAAACAAGGAACCATTCAGTGTGACACCTGCACTGAATGATACCACACAGCATGCCTGCATACTAACACAGCATGCCTGAATACTAACACACCAAAGCACATAGCAATAGGCCTAAGAAATAAATATGCATCTTGGCACTGCATACATTGTGGGTTGCCCCAAATCAGTTCAGATTTGTTTAACTATAGGGAACTTTTCACCACAAACTCTTACAGTGTTTTGGCTAATCCTTTTATAAATAAACCACTAGATAAAATGAAACCTACCACACAAACCCATAAAATTAACCATAAAAAATCTAATAATAATAATAATCAAAACATTCTCAAGATACTAATAATTAATTTCCAAAGCATAAAAAATAAAATTCCAGATTTAGAGCTACATGTACTTATAAAAACAGAAGAACCAGACATAATTGCTGGTTCTGAAACTTGGTTGAACCCCAACATATATAACTCGGAAATTTTAAACACCAATTATAATATTTTTAGGAAAGACAGACCAGACAATTATGGATGAGTGCTACTTGCAATTAAATCAAATATCATAGCTGAAGAAATAACTACACAACCAAATCTTAATATAGAGTCTGTTTTTTGTAAAATAATTACACCAAACTCATCCCCACTTATTGTAGGCAGTATATATAGGCCACCGAATACAAACCTAGAATACATGAACAATCTTTGTAGTCAATTAACTTTCATAAAAGGGAATAATAAAAATGCTGTTCTATAGATTATGGGGGACTTAAATCTTCCAGATATAAATTGTAAAAATTACACAATTGATAACCATCAAACTAACAAAGAAATTAATGAGCACTTTTTAGACACTATAAACAACATAAACCTAGAACAGATAGTAAAAACAGCAACAAGGAAAAATAAAACTCTAGATTTATTCTTAACAAATAGACCAGGACTAGTGATAGACTGCAAAATAATTCCAGGACTGTCCGACCATGATATTGTTAGGGTCACCAACACAATAAAAACTAAAATTAATAAGATACCTAGAAATATAATCTATCTTTGGAATAAATGTAATTCAATAAAACTACACCAATCAGCGGCTAACTTCCCAACAAAATTTCCTAAGTAAATTTAACACAAATAGCCCAGTAGAAGAAATTTGGAAATATATAAAAACAAATCTAAAAACTATAATGGATGAGAATGTTCCAACAAAACTGACATCAAATAAAATTAACAAATGCTGGTTCAATTCTAAATTAAATAAAGGTTCAATTTTACGTTGGCAGATTTGAAAAAATCTTGGACAAACCAACAAACAATGCCACAGGAACGAAAGCGAGTTAATAAAAACGTGGTAAAAAGCTATGCAAACAGAGAACTTATTTAAGAAATTTAAGGCTACCTATTCATATAGGATACACATAAATACTTAAAGATTAAACACTTGACACAAAAACTTAGTCGAAACCTCCAAAATGAATATATAAACAATGTAATTACCAAAGATAACAATAAAAACTTATGGTCCTTTATCAAATCTAAAAAAATGGAACCTTCAGGAATAGCCACACTAAAAGGCTCAAATAATAAAACCTATAATGATAATGAGACTAAAGCTAATATCCTTAACACATATTTTGCATCATCTTTTTCTGCCTCAGGCGACAAGGAAGTTTTAATACATTTAAATAAAATGGAGGAAATAGGTAACATAACTGTAGATGAGATAGGTATACATTCACTTCTAAAAAAATTAAAAATAAACAAAGCTACTGGCCCAGATGATTTGCCTGCAAGGTTATTAAAAGAACTAAGCAATGAACTGTCCCCAATCCTTGTAGTTCTCTTTCAAGCCTCTCTAAACCAGGGTAAAGTGCCCCAGGATTGGAAATTAGCTAACGTAACTCCACTCTTTAAGAAAGGGGATAAATCAGACCCTGGTAATTACAGGCCTGTATCACTTACTAGTATCACCTGTAAATTACTAGAACACATAATATATAGTAGAATAGTTAACCACCTTGACAAATATAATGCCCTATGCCCACATCAACACGGCTTTAGAAAAAACAGATCATGTGAAACACAATTAATAGGTTTAATAGATGAACTATCAAAAGGCTTAGACAAAAATGATCAAATAGATACAATATTACTAGACTTCTCAAAAGCATTTGACAAAGTTCACCACCTTAGTTTACTTAAAAAACTTAACTACTTTGGAATCTCAGGTTCCTTACATCACTGGATCCAAGACTTCCTTTTGGGCAGGGAGAAAACTGTAATAATTAATGGATCTAAATCTGCACCAATAAAGGTTAATTCAGGAGTTCCACAAGGAACTGTGCTAGGTCCCTTACTCTTTTTAATTTATATAAATGATTTACCCAACAACATCTCAACAGGAACAAAAGTTAGGTTATTTGCTGATGATTGTATAATCTATAGAACAATTAAATCAGAACAAGATAGCAAAATTTTACAAAAAGACCTAGATGAATTGATAAAATGGGAAACTAACTGGAGTATGATTTTCCACCCAGAAAAGTGTCAACTGTTAAGAGTAACAAAGAAAAAGAAACAAATAAATTCAAAATATTTCATTCATGGAAAGGAACTAACCCAAACTAAAGATGCAAAATACTTAGGAGTCATAATAAATGAGAAATTATCATGGAATCCCCATGTCAATGAAGTTATTAAAAAATCAAACAAAACCTTAGGCTTTTTAAAAAGAAACCTTTACAAATGTAATAAAGATATAAAACTAAAATGCTATCTCACTTTGGTGAGACCTGTTCTAGAATATGCATCTTCTGTATGGGACCCATCCACCATTGATAAACTAGAACAAATCCAAAAAAGAGCTGCCAGATTCATTACTGGAGAATATTCAAAACTGACTAGAATAACACCATTAGTTAAATCATTAAACCTTGAAACACTAGAGGATAGAAGAACCAAGAGTAAAGTAGTAATCATACATAAAGCAATACAACACAAAGATAACTTAATACAACCCTCAGATAGACATAAGGATAAAAACACCTTTCTTATTCCGTATGCAAGAACAAACTCATACAAATTTTCTTTCTTCCTGTCCGGAATTCGGGCGTGGAATGGGTTGCCTGAAGAAACCAGGAAAGCCAACACTTTATCAACATTTAAAACTCTAATAAGAATGCAGGACTAAACACAAACCATAGATACGCGTTGGACGCAATAATCTTCTGTATAGAAGGAACGTCTGAAACAGATAAGATAAGATCTGTCTGCAATTATCCTTCCAGGAAACGATGATGGTGAAAGATTGATGCTAGTCGTAACTATGGATGAACACTTCACTTCACCATGGTAAGATGATGTCCAGTGAATATTTTTGAATTAAACATAATCAATGGACCATAATAAACAGATTCAATATAGCACAAGAGTTGGGCACATAATTTGTCAATCTAGTCTTACTTAAATCAAATTGTTTTGTTTCCTTTTTATTATTTAATCCCTGGGCGAGGTCAAGTTTCACTAATCTACTTCTTATCCTGTTTCAATAGATTGCATAATCTGAAGATTATCTAAAACTGGACCTCACCCATTGTAAATGAAAAGGTAGCAGATAAATGATGTATATTATATAATTGTCAAGTCTAATTTTTGCAAATTTTTGTTTTCCAATTCGATCTAGTTTGAGTTACTGTTTCATTGAATAACTGTGACAACTGTTGACAATTAACTATTCTAATATTAAAGTCCTTTTAATAATCTGAAAGTTATTTTAAGCAGGGGTGTAGCGGATTTCGGCTCCAGCTCCGGCAAAACTGGAATCCGGATATTTTTACAAATCCGGCACCGGCTTCAGCAGGATTTCACTTCATAAATCCGGCTGGCTGGTAGAGCCCCATTTTATATATATTCATAATGGATCTGGCAAATCCAGAATACAGCCATTTTAACAAATTTGACCCCGGCTCCGGCCGGATTTCAATATTTTGAATCCGGTACATCCCTACTTTTAAGTGGAAATTTTATATTTTAATACAGTATAGTATTGAAGTGTATTTTAAGTATTAAATTAAATATTTTAATTAGGTGTTAATTAAAAAAATCGAAAGTGTGACGTACTTTTTTGGGGGGGTAAAAAGGGTAAAAAATAGCGTGACGTACTTTATGGACGGCCCCTAAATCATGAAAATAAAATAATTTTAAAAAGATCAACTACATTAAATCCATTGAAAATTCTACATATTATATTAGACTATCAGTTAGTATTCAATTATATTAATTTTACACCGGGATCAATCGATGCGGAAAGAGCGAGAACCGAACAACGACGTCAATGTCCTGTCTCACCTAGGCCCCCAGAACAAGTCGAGGCATAAAATCTCTTGTACTGTCCAATGACCTCCCCACCCCCTCCCCCAACACCTGACAATAGTGACCATTGATCAGCGCTGTTAAGAATACAATTGACATGACCCGACTTGAACTTTTTAACGGTAAACATAATCTTTCCCGTGGATACGGGTTTGTCAATCTTTATTTATTTACTTTATTGTCATTTAATTTCAATGGTATCTCATTAAAATGATATACTTCACTGTATGCTCCTCAGAGGAATCTCATTTAATTGTCAATACTTTCATGAAGTTTCCCTGGTACAATAAATTATTTAAAGCACAGTGGTCACCGAAAAAAAACAGGTAAAATTGTATTTTGAGGGAGGGTAAAGACAAAAAAAAATTCTGCTTAACTAAAGGTGCTTGATGAGATGAAGCTCAACCAGGGAGATTGCATGTTTACATGATAACGGAAATGTACAGTAACCACTTCCAATGACTAGGGAACATGGTAAATGGCTGAGAATCGAGGTAAATGACTATAAAAAACGTGGTAAACAACATGACTGCTTGGGAGATTACTGTAGAGAACATAGAAATCGAGCGGGGAAAACGGGAAATAGCAAAAAATGAATTAAATCAAAATATAAGACAGGTGTGTTTATCTATGTGCATGTGTGAGTTTGTGTCTTTGATTAATTGTGATTCCAGGCTATGTGTATGATTATAGGTGTATGCCTTACTGTGTAGGCTAAGGGTGTGTGAGCCTGTGACTTTGTGAGTGCATGTCAATAGATAACTAAAGACAAGGATTCTTCAATGATGTTGGAGGAGATTTTTCAGAAATTTCGCTTATCGCACATCAAAGGAAGGAAGGTCCCCATTTAGAAAAAGTTACTCGAAATAGTTCCATCAAGTTTGCCTGATTTCAGATAAGAGAAGTAAACACTGGCTCACAATCGTCGGTGTCAACAAAAAGCTTTGTGATCACGTGACGTCTATTTAAGGGTACAGTTTTAATGCAATCCCCACTCGCATGTCTGTGCATTTAAGGGCATTGGCTGCGTTGCTATTCGTTAACAATACAGGTAAGAAGCATCTTAATAATTTGTAAGTCAAATTATATTTTCAATGAAGTTTTCTATTGTTTTTCCACAGCATTTCATCCGTAGTATTCCAACTAACAAGTCCTTCAAGACTGCACTTAAGACGCATTTTTTCAAAATGTATTTACAAAATTAATGAAACAATATTTATTTTAATGATTAACGTATTTTATGTGTAACGTACTGTCCTTTATGTTGTTATTATGATATGAATGGTTATTTAATTATTATATGTATGTTATGATCTCCATGTAAAGCACTGTAAGTCCGATTCTTTGCTGACATACAGCGCTATATAAATTATCAATTTATTATTATTATTATTATTTTATGTAGTTTTATTAAAAGAAACAGAACTTATAAATTTATCTATTCACAAACAATAGTTGTTGTACACATTATTCAAGATATATTAGTCTTTCTTCATCGGATCAGTAATGGGACAGCTTTTTGTTAGGGTGGATTTTAAAGTAACTTTGGACAAGTTTAAGTCCAAACGTTCTTTGGAAAAACGTTCAAGGAAAAAAAAGGTTCGTGCTGGCTTTCAGTGACATGGTTCGTTGGGGGCAGAAAACAAAACATGGCCCGTCCCCAGCTACTCCCCCCCACCCCAAAATGAGCAATGAATAAAAAAACATTATATAATTATTAGAAATCTTTATTGAAATGGGGAAAATAATAACAAATCTTCTTCCACCTCCCAAGTAAATATAAAAAAATATCAACATGTGAAACAGCATAATCACTATAATAAACACACGATTATAATGTCGCGGGTTGATGTCTCTGAGTCTGAACTTCAGTCAAGATGCCTTTTCCGAAATATGGTAAAAAAAATGTGCATTAAAATTTAAAAACACACAACAGATCTCTATTGATCGTACATTTTTGTGTGTGCCTTTTATGAAAATCTTATCGACTGTCGCCTAACATTGTCATATCCTTTATACAACCTCATAAAGTTGTGCCACCCAATTACCTATTTCCGTGACGTCATCCTGAATAAATTCTAGAACATAACAAAGATGTAACAATAAGGTACCGGAAACGTTTTCAATGTAAAATATATTCATGTGTGTCATTGTGTGTGTTTGTATGTGTATCTACAAGTAATAATGATTGAAAAATTACAATAAAATAGTAACATTTGCACATAGCGAAGCTATGTATAATGAAATACAATATATTTTAAAAGAATTAATCGAAAAAAAGGTTCTGTCACTTATAATTTATTGACTTTAGTAATATGAACAATTAAAAATATGAATAAAGTTCGTGCTCTCTGTTGCAGGTTACCTTGGTATAAAAAAATCAAAGGGATTTCGTCAACTTCAGCGATGCGCAAACAAAATACCTTGTGGCCGTGGCTACAAAGCATTTGTCTCAAACCGCGGCAGTTAACAGGTGCTGCCGTTTTTAGTACTTCCGGGAATGCAGCAGGAATTGACGAGAAGGATCTTTCCCGGACGACAACAAATAAAACCCTGCCCATGTCACAAATGCCTGGCCCCAAAGGTTTGCGTAAATTACCGTATCTAGGCACTGTCCTGATGTTCAAACCATTTAGCGAACACTCTCCGGAAACGTTCGGCAAACTGGTGAGCTCCATGCACGACAAGTACGGGCCTATTTTTAAATCGAGGCTGGGTAAAGACTACAGCGTCCATACCGACAGCGTGCGGGATGTTGAAACTATTTTTAGAACTGAAGGGGCTTACCCGCAACGGCGGTTGATGATGCTGAGTAAGATCTACCGGGAGAGGAATGGTCTGCCCCCGGCGCTGGGTACCGTGTCTGGTCCCGCATGGCAAGAATTGAGAAGTGCCCTGAATCCGCTCCTGAACAAACCCCAGGTCTGTTTGCATTATCTCCCAGCTCAAAATATGGTGGCCGATGATTTTGTGAGCCGGCTTGATTCCGTGGCCTTGACCCCTGAAGGGCAGTCAGACATGTTCTTTAAGTTCGCGGCGGAGAGCATCGGTGTCGTCTGTTTCAACCAAAGGTTGGGATTTATGGATGCAAACCTTGACAACAGCCAAGAGATGATTGAATTGTTGGAGGCCTTCAAGACCACGCTACACTGCACTTTCATGGCTATGATCGGGCTTGAGCGGAAATATCTCAAGACAGACAACGATCCATTTTATCGCAAGTACGAGAGTGCCATGAAGTTAATCAGAAAACGTTCCATGCATTACGTTGAGAAAGTAATGGCCGAGCTTCAAAGACAGACTCACCAAGGTGAGGCGAGTTCAGAGAATTCGATGTATCGTCTAAGCCCAGACAGAGAATCGAATCTACTGGCTTCCATGATAACCAAAAGCAATTTAGAAATCGAAAAGATCTTGGCCATAATAGACTCCATGCTTATTGCTGGCACGGATTCAACGGCCAGGAATTTGGCTATCTTGTTTTACAACTTGGCCATGAACCCCGAACATCAGCAGAGGGCAGCTCATGAAGTCCTTGACCTTCTAGGTCCCGATAACCCTGTCACCCCCGATGCCCTGGCAAAGATGAATGTTCTCAAATCTTGCGTCAAAGAGTCGATGCGCCTCAACTTTCCTCTGTCGAATGGAACAGAGCGCATCCTGAACAAGGACACACTTCTCAGTGGATATCTAGTTCCAAAGGGAACCAGTGTCATCATGTCCAGCAGCAGAAGTTCTCTTGACCCATCAAACTACGACAACCCTAGACAATTCCAACCCGACCGGTGGTCGAGAGAGTCCAGTGACGAGATGTCTACTAGGCGGCTGGACAGGTTTGCCACTCTACCGTTTGGCCATGGTGCTCGTGGGTGTATCGGGAGAAGGTTCGCGGAAATGGAAATTTACGTGGCGACCGCCAAGATTTTACAGAAACTCCACATAGGTGTTGATGCTTCCTACCCTGGCCTTGACCCCATCTACACACCATTTATTACGCCCAAGCAGACGATTCCTTTCATTTTCATTAAACGTCACAAACCAGCGGCCATGTAAGTAGCTGATGGGAAAACCTTTTAAATTAAAAAAAAATCTAGTTGGACATTTTGAGATTATTCGTCATAAATTATTTGAAAAAAAAATGGCATTTGAGAAATGAATAAAAATTATTTTAACGATTTTGAAATGACTTGTTATTCTGTTTTTGATAACGTGCGTTGTGATGTTTGAAGTTTGCATGCAAAGATGATAAGGGGGCTGGGGTAGGGGGTCAACATTGATGCTCAGTTGACTTGTCGTCCTAATTGTGCCCGGAAATCTTGCATGTAAATATTTAGATTCTAGTGGCATCGGGTTGTTTCTGCATTTCTTTCCCATGCACTTGTTTGGGTGCGGTATGTTTACTCTTTGAAACATTTTTTATTGGAATTTTTGATCTCATCATATGCTGCTCCTCACAGATAAATGGAGTTGACAAAATGTGAGTCTTTCTATTTGACCACATGGTTGTGCCAATTCACGGATATTTTTAGATTATTCTACTAAATACTCACTGATATTTATACATTTATTATGCTTACTGCATTCTTGATAATTTTTATGAATCTCTTCATATTATTTGGACAATAAACAAAATCAACCAATTTATAATATAGAGTATCATCTATATTACAATAAAGATGACAATACTCTGTCCTTACTTTATTGGTGACGATTCTCTCTAGGATCCTCTTTGTTTTGTTGTTGTTGTTGTTGTTTTGTGTGTGTGACCATTCTTGTTATTATTTTACGCCGCTTCACAGTAAGTTTTTATGCCTTCACTTTGTTGTGGATCTGTATCATCTGCCAGTGGCTTTCAGAGGATAAATCATTTATTTTAATAGCATACCCGCACTCTCCTATCTACCTTTTACTTAGTCTCAATTAAATATACTTAAGTTGAATTAAATGTTAAAAAAATATTCTATATATCTTGTGCAACTGAATGATTTCCTCGGAAAGAAGCACCACGAATCGGGGATATTGTAATCGACGATAACACTTTATGAGCCAACTAGCGTATCACCCGTCAAAAATGACGGAAGTTTTCAGCTGAAATCTATTTATTTTATTTTAAAAATGCACTTTTTTTTTAGGGCGCCTACCTTTTTCAAAAGCCCAACTAACTTGTCCTTGTTTGATAAATACGAAATATTAAACTTTCTGAAATGTACACAAAGTATTTTATAATAGGGGTTGTAGGGCGCCTACGGCACCCCCCTTTTTTGTTTTGATTTTATAATTAACCATCATCAAATCCTCTTTTACATTGATCCCTTTTCCAAAATTAAAATATGAGGGAAAACAATGACGTCATATAATATTTTTTTTACAGTACAGCGCATCTTTAATTTGCACACCTTTTGATGCATTGGTGCAGTAATTTGGTGCACTGCTTTCTAAAATTATTAGCGTCACGGACAGACACTACAGACGTGACATTGCAAATTGTATTGTTTAATATGAAACATTACGTAGAGTCAAGTTCCAATGAAATATAAAATGACGTCAGATGTTTCAGTCAGTCCTACAAGCATATCTCACACAGAAGATGTGCTCAAACCAATCTTAACCACTTTAGTATCTGTTTATCAATTCTACGTTTAACCATTTGAATTCCTGATATATTAATAAAATCGCGATCTTCTCTAAGAGATCGTGTTTAAATAAGTTGGAGTATTTACATAAAAAACTAAACTGCGAATGCTCTTAACAAATAGGCCCACACAGAACATTTAGTGCCGGTCCTGTCTCAATTTTCACTGTGTTGATCAGGTCGATAGACCATATCGATGGAAGGTTGAATGCCGATCGATATCTGAAACGTCTTTATGAATTTTAAACAAATCTAAAATCAATAGTCACCATAGGCGTATTTCGGCAAATTTTAAAAGTTAGGGCGGATGGTTTATGTGGGCCAGTTCAATAAATATATTTTATTAAAACGGTAAAATGGATCTCTTAACCCTTTTTTCTTTCATGTAGCCATTTTGATTAACGAGTCCAGATCGCCGATTAAGTTCTAATTTGTCAAAATATTCAGGCGTGCTTACAGAATCACCACGTTGTAAAGACATTCGCTCATCATACTAAAGTTACTTTGAGAAAGCATTAAGATTTTATTTTTAAAAATTAGCATTAAGACAAAAACCTTTTATGGAAACCGAGAAATGACAACGTTCGGATTTGTTCGGGCAGTGATATAAATGTGTCAACAATGTCGATAATTCATTAAAAAAAATATTTTCATTATTAGATATTCTATAACGGTATAGTGGAGGGTAAATATGATTTTAAAAAAATAAGATAAAGATGTAAAAATACACACATTTTAACTATGTCAACGAGTTACAGGTTTGCTAATGTCAATAAATCCAAAGATTGCCAACGTCAGGAAAAAATAAAGTACTGACTTACGATTTTAAAATAAACATTAAAAAATAAAATCATGCTTAAAGCTCTTGTAGATAGTCGCTGGAGACATTAATTTACGACTTTCGTGTATGGAATTTATTGACAAAAGGTTGGATTTATTGAGGGTCTTGTCAGTTTATTCCTATTGCCAAAAACCGAAAATGTCACCAATCTATGATAAAGTGACGTTTGCTTACGTTGACATGAAATATTTTATAAAATTGAGTAGTAAATTAAAAAAAAATTGATTTATACAATGATAAAGATGAGAGTAGAATATTTAAAAACTCAAAAGAGTGGCTGTAAAAAAATTGAAACACAATTTGCTAGTACGTGTTGGTGTAGAAAAGTATCATACGTGACTCGAAGTTTTGTGTGTGGTCAGAACACTTGGAACTACTTCTTATCTCTTTAAGGCAACACCGAGTAGTTAAGACGGGTAGGTCGACCAATGTAATCCAATATGTAATACAACCTAATTCCACCAGATCACATTATCTGCGATAATGTCTCCTACATTCCAAAACATATTTCGTGTAGATTTTTAAAAAAAAACTGGCATGAAAGAGCTCATTACATAACTGTGCGACTGGGGAGAGGGGATTCCCCGTGTTTGACTTAATTCATATTTAAATTATTGATACCTTCTTTACTACCTCTACTTGCTTGTCTGCCACTGGATCCACAATCTGTTTGTGTACTCCTGGAACTATAGTCTGTTTGTATACCACTACACCCTTATTCCGTTTGTATACCACTACACCCTTATTCTGTTTGTATACCACTACACCCTTATTCTGTTTGTATACCACTACACCCTTATTCTGTTTGTATACAACTACACCCTTATTCTGTTTGTATACCACTACACCCTTATTCCGTTTGTATA
Organism: Ampullaceana balthica; assembly: GCA_944989445.1. Classification (NCBI taxonomy): domain Eukaryota; kingdom Metazoa; phylum Mollusca; class Gastropoda; family Lymnaeidae; genus Ampullaceana; species Ampullaceana balthica. The sequence goes on along the minus strand of CALYLW010000139.1, from coordinate 1,213,613 downwards.
CCACTACACCCTTTTTCTGTTTGTATACCACTACACCCTTATTCTGTTTGTATACCACTACACCCTTATTCTGTTTGTATACCACTACACCCTTATTCTGTTTGTATACCACTACACCCTTATTCCGTTTGTATACCACTACACCCTTATTCCGTTTGTATACCACTACACCCTTTTTCTGTTTGTATACCACTACACCCTTTTTCTGTTTGTATACCACAACACCCTTATTCTGTTTGTATACCACTACACCCTTATTCTGTTTGTATACCACTACACCCTTATTCTGTTTGTATACCACTACACCCTTATTCTGTTTGTATACCACTACACCCTTATTCTGTTTGTATACCCTTGGATCTATATCCTGTTTGTATACCCTTGGATCTATATCCTGTGTGTATATACCCCTGGACCTTTACCCTGTATGTATATCACGCATCTATATTCATGTTTGGAAACCCCTATACCTATATTTTGTTAATATACTAATGTACCTATATTCTGTTGGTAAACATTGTACCTACATTCTGTTTGTATAACACCGGTACTATACTCTGTTTGTATGCCACTGTGTCTATATTCTGTTTAAATACCACTGCACCTGTATTCTTTTTTGCATACCAATGTACCTATATTATGTTTTTATACCACTGTATTTATTTTCTGTTTTTATACAACTGCACCTATATTCTGTTTGTATATCAATATACATAATTCCCATTGTCTGTATGTATGGATGTAACTAGATGCCGCTGCGAAATTTGTAATGCTATTAGGTGGCACTGCGATCGATTTTGTTTTATAGTGCTGCACCAAAAATAACACTTTTCGAACGTTCAGCATAAAATTGTTCAATTATGATAATAAATGAATCGAATAAAAATAAATAAAATAAATGAGAGTTCTGTATTACGTTACTTTTTAATCTGATGTGTATTTATTTTGAAAACTTTCGTCATTTTTGACGGGTGATACGCTAGTAATAGTATAATTATATTATGTTTGTATAGTCCTGCACCTTTAGTTCCCCGTCGGCTTGTCAGTGGATGAACTTGCTTTGAACTGAATATCTATTTCTCCCATTCAATTGTTAGGAAATCTACACCTGCCTGCTATGCTTATCTATTTATTAGTTGTGGTGATAAAGAGAATAGACTAATGAAGCGTCCTTCTAATCTTATCGTCGTGTTGGCATTGCGGCGTGTAATAATAGTATTGACCGGTTGATCGTTTTGGCCTGGTATTTGATATTCACAGAATGGCTTCATTCACGTGACGTGCATATTAGAGTCAGTGGACAAATATTTGGATATTTGTGTCGCGAGAATTATTTGGGGTATACGAGTTAGTGAAAACTATTTGGTATGTTAGTGTATGGGAATCAGGGGGCTCTACAATGGCATGTGAGCTGTAATATGGTGTCATCAAGGGCTCTACAATGACCTGTAGGCTGTAATTTGGTGTCATCAAGAGCTCTACAATGACCTGTAAGCAGGGCCGTCTTAACGCATAGGCCCATTGGGCATTTGCCCGGGGGCCCACGAGCATAGGGGCCCCATGGGATTATGTTTATTTATATATATTATGTATATTTATTTTATTATTCCTGCGGGGGAGGGGCCCAACACTATTTTTTTGCCCGGGGCCCAAAATGGTGTAAAGACGGCTCTGCCTGTAAGCTGTAATTTGGTGTCATCAAGGGCTCTACAATGACATGTAAGCTGTAATTTGGTGTCATCAAGGGCTCTACAATGACATGTAGGCTGTAATATGATAGTACCAGCTGGTGTGCAAATGATATTTGTTTTTTATTTGTTCGTCAGGCACACGTTAGGCGATTTGGTGTGTACATTATAGTGTCGGAGTGTACATAATCTGTTATTTGGAGTTTACATGATGGTGGAGTGTACTTTATAGTGTCATTTGGAGTGTACTTTATCTTGTCATTATTTTTAGTGACACTTGAAGTGTAACATATGGCGTCAGATGGAGTGTACACGCTGGTGTCAGGCGGAGTTTACTTTATAGTGTCATTTGGAGTGTAATTTATGGTGTCAGTTGGAGTGTACCTGATGGAGCCGTTTAGCGAAAATGATGATCTTCTTTTGTGGTAAATAAAATTAATCAGTAAAAAATGCTTTAAAACTTTAACAAGAATGTGGAATGTCGATGAAATATACATTACTGGGGCTCACACAAATAAAACTATGACACCAGGTACTCATACCATCTAAGTCTAAAATTAAAAAAATTACAGTTTATCATCTTGTTGTAGGTGGAAATCGCCTAGTGGCGCGATTTGAGTTTAAAGGAAATTGGTGCTCCAATTACCATTAAAAACCTGTGACAATCAACTACTACCAGAAACATGAGAAAAATCAGATTGCCAAACCGTCTATATGAAAGTCATATCTATACATATCTTAATGTTTTGAAAACTTTTGTGACAAACTTTTCAAATTGACTTTTAAAATCAACTTATTGTCACGCTTATTTACTTGACAAGTTAAATTTGGTTTTGAGTACTCGTCTATAGGAGACAGAAAGGCCTGGTTTTCTTTCATCGTTCCTATACCTAAACACAACTGAAATTAGAAAAAAAATTCCAAAAGAAACGTACCTTCAGAATCGGATGTGAACAAAATGACAAAACATGGCGTCCTGAGTTCACTTGTAAGTTGTACGTTCACTCAAGAGTATGCTAAACAAAAAAGGAAATCCACTGCGTATGCGATCGCGATTTTACCACCTCAAGTCTTCGCATTGGACTGACACAGCAGACGATTAGTATGCCTCCTCAGGCTAGGCTAGGCGTAAAGCACCCAGGCGGATAAGGCCTTCCACCCAGGTAGCACAGACAATAAGATTGACTTGATCGGAAATAGATCGATACTCGGGTGAACGCGCCGAGCGAGAATATGAGGGGGGGGGGAAGCAGTGGCAGCGTTGGCAGGAAAAAAATAGGGAGAGTGTACGGGAGAGGGGGGAGGATCGGGGTCTGAGATTTATTGACGAGAATTTACTGTAGTGGAGTAAATCAGACTTAGACATCTACAAACTTTGGTCAGAACATGCGTTTGTAGCGGAAAAGATTTATGAGAGCTCTTGGAAAGATTCGTATGATCTGCATTTTATAAAAAGAAAATGTATCTGAAAAATACATGCTTCTTAAATTCTTTTGCCCTTTTTATGCCTTGGAGGTTAAAATCGTTAGGTGGTTAGCACTAAAGAGATAAGCTTTGGGGCGGTCACAATGATAAAGGAAGACATTAACACAATAGGGAAATATGCATGAACTTTAGCGGTTAAAATACGATGACACATTTTGTTGTTTAATCTATATATATAAAAATCAAAGTATGTATGTATGTATGCATGTCTGTTATAGCTGACTAAACCATTCATCCGATCGCCATGAAACTTTTGGAGACTTTTGAGTACGCTCCAGGGATGGAAATAGGCTACTTTTTTTTCAAAATTTAACACTTATGGGGCGCCGGGGGCCCATAATGAGTTTTTTTCTTATATGAGCTATATAAAAATTAGTTTAGGGCTTAGCTGCTTGGAAAATGAATGAATCTTGACCAAACTTGGTACATAACAACTTGATAACCTATATTAAAGTATCATATGGCATTGAACTCCTAATGTCCGTTCCTTCGGGGCCGGGGGCCCAAAATCTTTATTTTTGTAAGCGTTAAATACTTTATTCCCGTTAGCTGACTATACCATTCATTCGGTCGCCATGAAACTTTTGGAGACTTTTGAGTACGCTCCCGGGATGGAAATAGGCTACTTTTTTTCAAAATTTAACACTCATGGGGCGCCGGGGGCCCATAATGAGAATTGTTTCTTATATGTGCTATATAAAAATTAGTTTAGGGCTTAGCTGCTTGGAAAATGAATGGATCTAGACCAAACTTGGTACATAACAACTTGATATCCTATATTAAAGTATCATATGGCATTGAACTCCTAATGTCCGTTGCTTCGGGGCCGGGGGCCCAAAGTCTTTTTTTTGGTAAGCGTTAAATACTTTATTCCCGTTAGCTGACTAAACCATTCATCCGATCGCCATGAAACTTTTGGAGACTTTTGAGTACGCTCCCGGGATGGAAATAGGCTACTTTTTTTCAAAATTTAACACTCATGGGGCGCCGGGGGCCCATAATGAGAATTTTTTCTTATATGAGCTATATAAAAATTAGTTTAGGGCTTAGCTGCTTGGAAAATGAATGGATCTTGACCAAACTTGGTACATAACAACTTGATAGTCTATATTAAAGTATCATATGGCATTGAACTCCTAATGTCCGTTCCTTCGGGGCCGGGGGCCCAAAATCTTTATTTTTGTAAGCGTTAAATACTTTATTCCCGTTAGCTGACTAAACCATTCATCCGATCGCCATGAAACTTTTGGAGACTTTTGAGTACGCTCACGGGATGGAAATAGGCTACTTTTTTTCAAAAATTTAACACTCATGGGGCGCCGGGGGCCAAATAATGAGAATTTTTTCTTATATGAGCTATATAAAAATTAGTTTAAGGCTTAGCTGCTTGGAAAATGAATGGATCTTGACCAAACTTGGTACATAACAACTTGATAGCCTATATTAAAGTACCATATGGCATTGAACTCCTAATGTCCGTTCCTTCGGGGCCGGGGGCCCAAAATCCTTTTTTTTTGTAAGCGTTAAATACTTTATTCCCGTTATGATTTACACGATCTTGAAAAGCATTGACTAATATATCTATCATGATCCAGATTGAAATGAACATGTATTTTAAAGTTATTCTCTTGCACCGATTGGGCCCGGGGGCCCTTAATGTCGTTTTTGTTAATCTATATATATAAAAATCAATGTATGTCTGTGTGCATGTCCTTTATAGCTGATTAAACCATTCATCCGATCATCATGAAACTTTTGGAGACTGGCAACTTTTTTTCTAAATTTATCACTCATGGGGCGCCGGGGACCCATAATGTCATTTTTTGCTTATATGAGCTATATAAAATTTAGTTTCAGCGCTAGCTACTGTGTAAATTGATTGATCTTAACCAAACTTTGTATATAAAAATTTGATAGCCAATATTAAAACACTAAAGGGAACTGAACTCCTAATAGTCATTCCTTCGGGGCTGGGGGCCCAAAAAATTCTTTTTCTTAAACGTTTAAGATTTTATTCACCATTCAATTATTAACAATATTGACAACTAATGACACATGTATCCATTATTATACAGATTGAAATGAACAGGTATTTTGAACTTTATATCTTGCACTGGGGCCCTTAATGTCGTTTTTTGCTTATGTGAGCTATATAAAAATTAGTTTTTGCGTTAGCTACTGAGTAAATGAATGCATCTTAACCAAAATTTGCATACAAAAATTTAGTAGCCCATATTGACATAATTAAGGTTTCTAAACTTCTAATGTCAATATATTCGGTGCCGGGGGCCCCAAATGTCTTTTCTTCGTATATGTTTAAGATATTTTTCCCCATTCAATTTTTCACGATCTTGAGGAATATATCTATGAGGAAACTGAATTAAATGAACAGGTTTTTGAAATTGACACCTTTCACTAAAGGGGCCCCTAAATGTCGTTTTTTCCCTTATTTAAGCTGTATAAAAATTAGTATTCGTGTTAAATACTGAGAAAATTAATGGATCTTGACCCATCTTAATATATAAAAACTTAAGGGTCTATATTTTATTACTATAGGGCACTGAACTCCTAATTTTCATTCCCTTGGGGCAGGGAGCCCAAAATGTATGTTCAATATTTTATCGTTCATTCAATATTGAGACATATAAATAAATGTATGTATTTTGAAATTTATTCAAATTAAAATGTCTTTCGCACTTTATTTCTTGCGATAATTAGGCCCTGGGGCCCATAATGTAGTTTTTTGCTTATATGAGGTATATAAAAATAAGTTTATGCGTTAGCTACCGAGTAAATGAATGGACCTTAACCAAAATTTGTATACAAAAACTTGGTAGCCGATATTAAAATACTATAGGGCACAGAAATTCAAATTTCCATTCCTTCGGGGCCTGGGGCCCCAAATGTCTTTTCTTCGTATATGTTTGAGATAGTTTTCTTCATTTAATTTTTCACGATCTTAAGGAATATATCTATGAGGAAACTGAATTAAAATGAACAGCATTTTTTAAATTGAAATCTTTCACCGAATGGGCCCAGGGGCCCCTAAATTTCGTTTTTTTTTCATTATATTAGCTGTATAAAAATTATTATTAGCGTAAAATTCTGAAAAAGTTAATGGGTCTTGACCCATCTTATTATATAAAAACTCGAGGGTCTATATTTTATTACTATAGGGCACTGAACTCGTAATTTTCTTTTCCTTGGGGCAGGGAGCCCAAAATGTATGTTTAATATTTTATCGCACAGTCAAATTTTACCATTATTGATAAATATAAATAAATTTATGCATTTTGAAATTTATTCAAATGAACATGTGTTTCGCACTTTATTTCTTGCAATAACTGGACCCTCTATCTCTTACTGTCGTTTTTTGCTTATACGAACTATATAAAAATTAGTTTATGCGTTAGCTACTGAGTAAATGATTGGATCTTAACCAAATTTTGTATAAAAAACTTGGTAGCCCATATTAAAATACTCAAGGTTTTTGAACTTCTAATGACATTTTCTTCGGTGACGGAGGGCCCCAAATGTCTTTTTTCATATATGTTTAAGATATTTTTGCCATTCACTTTTTAACGATCTTGATAAATATATCCATGATGAAACTGAATTGAAATGTAAAGGTTTTTGAAATTGACATCTCGCAGCGAAAAAGCCCGGGGCCCCTTTATGTAGTTTTATTCACTATATTAGCTATATTAAAATTAGTTTAAGCGTTAGATAATGAGAAAATAAATGGATTTTGACTAAAGTTAGTATATAAAAAGTTAAGAACCTATAATATATTACTATAGGGCACTGAACTCCTAATGTCCATTCCCTCGGAGCTGGGGGCCCCAAATGTCATTTTTACTGCACGGTAACAATTTAATTCCCCATTCAATTTTACACGATATTGAGAAATTTAGCTTGAGTACAATGGCAATAAAAAAATTAAATTATCACTCATTTTTTGGCTGGGCCTCTTAATATCGTTTTTCCTTTTGTAAGTTTTTAATTATTAATTTATGTAACAGTTTGCTATTAAACTTGGACTTTTTTTTCTCACTTCCCCGAAGGTTTATGGCATAATTCTTTTAAAACATACCAATCTTTGGTTTCTTTCAATTTATTCATTTTTAAAGAGATCGTTGCAACGCACGACGGGTCTGCTAGTATTTAATATAAATGTTTTAAAACCTACATGCAGTGGTGTAACATGGGAAATTGTAATTTGACATCCATAACAGCATTGAATGTTTGAAGATGGTTTATTTCAACCAAGTCGAGGATAGATTTATCGGGTACAGAATTCTTCTCATGACGTTCTGACGTCAAGTAAATTGACTCTGAAGATAATGTTCTCTTTCAATGAGCTCGACTATCGAATTTTTCTAACACACATCACACGTGAGTGAATACGTACATTGGTGTTCACAACAAAAAAACGTACATTCAACGTACAGCGCTCTGTCTTCTACTTTGTTTTACTTGCACCTATAAGGGAAAACCTTAACGGTAGATCTCCATCACCAGCCATTTCCAATGGTCTCAACTCTCAAATGACTTTCTTTAAACCTACAACAAAGTCAGGAACGAGTCTAACAAAATAGTTTCAAATATTCTTCATAATTACCAACATCTCATCACTTCTGATGCCCTTTGTTCAACAACAATAAACCACGATAAATATATGATATGTCGAGATACTAAAATGTCACTATTTCTGCCCGATGGTTTTTTTTAACCCATTTACATTCCAACCCCTACAAGCAGGGGCGGATCAAGATTGCACGGTGCACCTGGCTGCAATTCAACCTGGGGCCCGGTCTATAGCCACCTTTATTATACAATTTAATAAGTTTGGGGCCCTCAAATCATTGGTGCCCCTGGCTTTAGCCCAATCAGCCCCCCCCCTTAATCCTCAATAGTCTACAAGCTCAAGCTAATGCTTGCAAACACAAAACACTTCATACATACCATACGTAATATCCATGAATGCATAATAATACTTAATACATTTTAATGTGGGTGAGTATAATATATACACATAGCACAAAGAAATCGATTTACTTTTATTGGAACCCCAATGAGAATAAAGCCTTGACTCTAATAGCCCCCCCCCCTTCACACACGTAACTTTCATTTACACTCATAATAAAAATTTGATTAAATTTACAATTATGGTTAATCTAAAGTTTCAGTAATGTTCTATGTGACAGGGCATACACCATTTTAAAAAAAAATCCGTTTCTCTTTTCCTGTGACTTTTTGTGTGGCTTCTTCATCTTAAAGAGCCCACGATCGATGTATCGATCACTCCAGCTCTCATGTACACGTACAAGGGCCACTCAATGAAGGTATTAGGGACCATTCGTTTGTGGGTAGTGTGGGGAAATAGACACGAATGGGTCAAGTATTTTAGTCTTTTCCCTTTGGAAGCTTGCTCGAATCTCCGATTGTCATTGACAGGAATGTAAAGATCCTGTACTTTTTTCTTGTTGCTATCATACGGACCGGCTTGTCATGGGTTTGTCGCTGC